>JADRCH010000082.1:7862812-7954323 GCA_019843965.1 Rhynchomys soricoides
CTCTCTCTCTCTCTCTCTCTCTCTCTCTCTCTCTCTCTCTCTCTCTTCCCCTGCTTACCAGGAGGTCAGCTGGACTCAGAGAGCTCTCAGCCAAAATGGGTCAGAAACTCTGGATGTTTCCAGCCATGTTGTCATGGCCTTGAAAGGGTGGTAACACACCTGCCTCTGCCCCTGCCCCTGCTCCTGCCCTGCCTCCGCTCCACCCTGCCTCTGTCCACACCCCCTCCCTGGCCACCACTCTTCTTTTATTTCCTTTCTCCATTTTTTATTTAGGCTACTCATCCTTAAATTTTCTATCACATACACTCACTCTTAGAAAACCCTTTGGGGACATTTCTGTACACTAGCTATCTCCTCATCCACTGCATACTAAAATGTATGCACATCCATTCTCCAAATTATTTAAATCACGCCCTGTATTATTGATCGTAGAAAGGTCAGTATCCTGGGTTTGAGCTCCCAGAAACATGCTAAATTATCTATAATGAATGAAGTTCTTTAAACTTGATGTTTTACACTGAAATTCATGAATTGTTGGAAAGAGACTTATGCCACATTTATATGCATGTCAACTTCTAAATGTACATGTTTGACATACTAAGCAAACATACCTAAACCCATAAACATTCTTGAAAATGAGAATATAGTTTAGTATTGCTTATCTGTACAGTTTTTGAATTTTGGCAAATGGCATACTATATATTTAGTTAATTTTTAAAAGAATTGTTAACACAACAATTGAAATTGGTGGTGAGCAGGTAAGAACAATATAACATAGCCCTTTACCAAATCATGGAACAGAGTAACAGTAATGGAGGATTCTCTCAGGTGTGAAGGAAAGTGTAGCTAACATACTACTAGCCTAAAAGGTCATTTATTTTTAAAAAATCCTTTCCTTTGAAATGTGTATCAGGCTAGGGAGATAGCTTAGTTGGTAAAATGCTTGCACCATAAGTATGGGGACCTGAGAACAATGTAGAATCTATATCAAGAGCTAGGCATGGCAGTACATAGTGGTCATCAGAGCACTAGAGAGCCAGGGTCAAGTAGATTACTAGACCTTGCTTACTGGCTGGTTAGTCTAGCCCAGACTGGTAAGTGCCAGGTCTTAGTAAGAGACCTTGTCTGGGGAGCTGGAGAGATGGCTCAGAGGTTAAGTGTAGTAGCTGATCTTCCAGAGGCCCAGTATTCAATTCCCAGCACACACAGGGCAGGTCACACCCTCTTACAAACATACATGCAAACAAAATACCAATATATTTTTTAAAAAAAGAATTATCGAAAAAAATTTTAAAAGATACCTTGTCTAGAAGTAATAATAATTAATAATAATTATCATAATAATAATAAACAAAAGAAAACATAATAATGACTCCTGAGAAAAGATACTCAAGGTGGACCTCTGGCCTCCACATGCTTTACACAGACACGTGGACGTACAAGCACAGAGACCCACACATGTTTTTCTTCAGTTATTTAACATCTGCTGAAGAAGAATTAGTAACAATTTTCACCTCACAGCCTTGCGCTATTTATCTTGCTGTACCATTCAATGCAACATTACATATTTATAAGATCCACTTTATACAAATTATATTTCTGCTTTATAGACTGGTGAGAATTCATGGCTTATACACTGACTTGGACTCAGTTCTCCTTCTTTACAAAGGCTACAGATACACTTACTTTCCCTGAGGACTACACAGCAAGAAATAAAAATGGCCATCAACGTTTGGGTTCATAGACATGATGCCAAGTATTCTGAAGCACTGTGTTGACCATGGCTTCTTTTCCTCAGCACATGCAAAGTGGGATGCTACATTAATGTATACCTTTTTACTCACTGTAAAGCAAACACAGCTGTAAACCCAGCATGGCTCTCTAGTGAGCCATGCCACAACTCCATGCCCCACTCCTCAATGCAGCAACCTTCGTCTCCTGACACTTGGCAGTTACTGGACCTTGTCCCCTGGTGCAGACTTACCACAAGAATGAGCTTCTATAAGTGACATAGTTTGACTGTGTCTGTCTTTTGAACTATATAAAAACTAAACTGTCCAATGTGCACATGTTGGTGGTTGTTGTCCTTTGTTCATTTTGCTGTGATTCAGCATCTTTCTGTGTCAATTTTTCCACTATTTGTATGTAGCTGCAATGTGGCTCACTTCCCGACCACACTTCTCATGAGTAGTGTATGTCTGGAGGACGTTGTCTCCATAAGTCTACGAATAGTTCCTGTTGTTTCTCTTCATACACATGTATGTGAGCTTCTAGGTCACACACATGTGTGTGTTTGGTTGTGTTGGCAACCCCAGCTTGCTTGCCAAGGTGACTATGCAAGAGTCAGCATAGCGACCATCAACATCCTGCTATGTCAGACCTTCTACCAACAATGTACAACACTAGACACATTACACTGTGGCCTTAGTCATCATTTCCCTGAGACTGAGCATCCTTTTCATGTGTTTAATCATTATTCTTTTCTTTCAAAATGTATATATTTCAGTCTCTTTCATCTGCCCATGGAACTTTCATTGACAGCCCTATCTCTTTTTTAACTTTAAAATCATTTTTATTTTGTATGCCTTGGTATTTTATCTGCATGTATGTCTGTGTGAAGGTGTCAGACAGTTGTAAGTTGCCATGTGGGTGCTGGAAATTGAACCCAAGTCCTTTGGAAGAGCAGTTGGAGAGATGAATGCCCTTCCTTGATGTTGGTTTTCATCCATATGCATGGTCTCTGTTCACTTTAGGTATGATTTTTTCCTTATTACATGTGCTCCAGATAATGTTTCCCTCTCTATGGCCGGTGTCTTCTTTAGTTGAAGAAGAGTTTGGGGATGGGACTTTAACTCAGTTACAGAATGCTACCTAGCATGTGCAAGACCCTGAGTTCCATCAATGGACCTGCAAACAAAGAAATACCTATAGATAAGAGTCACTTTTAACACAGTCTATTCTTACTCATGCATCATTTTGAAGTCATTACTGTTAAGAAGTGTTCCCTATACTCCAAGAGTCATGAATATCACCCTATATAATTTAGGCACCTTGATTTTTCTCTTACTTGTACTGAATTTATTATATGTGTTTTTATTATATGTGAATTTATTATATGTGAATTTATTATATGTGTGGAATTAGGGTGTGTCCTATATTTATTCAGCAGGCAAACTTTCCCTTGCGGCTTTGCTGAGCCATGTCATAAATTCCATAATCATGTGTTTCAGGTTTTCACTCTTCTGTTTTATTGGTCTATCAGTCTACCTCAGCAACAACTGCAAAAGTGTCTCACACTGGCTTTCTTTTTTTTTCAGTATGATTTTTTTTCTTAGTATGTGTCTTAATCAGGATTTGTATTCCTGCACAAAACATCATGACCAAGAAGCAAGTTGGGGAGGAAAGGGTTTATTCAGCTTATGCTTCCATGTTGCTGTTCATCACCAAGGGAATTCAGGACTGGAACTCAAGCAGGTCAGGAAGCAGGAGCTGATGGAGAGGTCATTGAGGGATGTTTCTTACTGGCTTGCTTTCTTATAGAACCCAATACTACCAGCCCAGGGATGGCACCATCCACAATGGTCCCTCCCACCTTGATCACTAATTGAGAA
The DNA here is from genome assembly GCA_019843965.1 of Rhynchomys soricoides. Taxonomy (NCBI): domain Eukaryota; kingdom Metazoa; phylum Chordata; class Mammalia; order Rodentia; family Muridae; genus Rhynchomys; species Rhynchomys soricoides. The sequence goes on from JADRCH010000082.1 coordinate 7,866,424, forward strand.
AATGCCTTACAGCTGGATCTCATAGAGGCATTTCCTCACCTGAAGCTCCTTTCTCTGTGATAACTCTAGCTTGTGTCAAGTTGACACGAAACCAGCCAGTACAGTATGTATTTAATCAGTCCTCTTAGTCCTTAGATTTTTACTAGAGACAACTCCACTAATTCCTTGGTTACAGTGTCTCCTATTTGTACTTGCAAATTATCGGCATAAGTAAGCAAATATGACCAGTGATTACCATAAATATTACTTGACTGGTATCACACCTGCCTCCTGGCATTGTACTGGGATCCTCCTTGCATCCTATTATTTAGGATCCAGTCACTCCATAATTCTATCACTCTGGTGGGACACTTCCTGCATGCCCTTGGTGAACGAATCATTCTTGTCCTTAGGTTCCACAGGATATGAGAGCAGAAACACACTACTCTGTAAGGACAGGAAGTATTCAGGTCTGTTGGGATGATGGTAGTGGAGAGCCCTCCATTCCTGAACTCTTTCCATTCATGTCAATTTTCCCTATCGAGAGCAGAATACTACGCAATGGTCATTGTTTCCTTAACCTTTCAGTAATGGTACCCAAAGACGCCCTTCATTTGTTGTGTCTTTGAGAGCCTCCTCCACGGTTCAAACAGGTTAGCAGTGTTTATTATTTCTATACATCAAGTCAACTGGTACAGTAGTCTTTGCATATGCTGGTACTTCTTTTACCAAAAAGATGATTCTTTCAAACTAAAATAAAATTGTTACATGGACTCTATAGGCAATCAAAGAACTACTCAACACTCTATGAAATTATTTGCTGGATTGTGGGAAGGAAAAATAACCCATATTTCTAATATTTACATGTGTGTATTGGTGTGTGTGTGTGTGTCACTGTGAATTCACAGAAATCATGAGTCTTCCGTCCACATGTATTAGATGTTTTTAAGTAATGTGAATCAAAGCAATGGCATTATTGACTTTAAGAACACTGTGATTGATTACTCTTGATTAATGTCTACATATAACTGTACTTTATGGACATTTAGCCACAACTCCTTCCTTGTGGTACTTAGAGCACTTATATGACCATGCCATAACTTGACCTAAAGTATTGGTCCAGGAGCAATGAAAGAAGGGTTGAGATGTGAGGTATAAATGCATAAGCCATCTCAAGAGGATGCTATTGAAAGCACAGTGCATCACCTCCTGTGCAGTGGACTCCACTGTCTTGTAGTAATAGAAACTGTGCTTTCTAGTGTGTCATTTTTAAAGTTTATTTTATTTGTCTTTAATGAATTGTCTATTTTATTTTACATGCATGAATGTTTGCCTGTGTGGATGTACTTGCCCCATGTGCATGTCTGGTGCCTACTGAGTCTACAAGAATGTCAGATTGCCTGGGCCTGGTTGTGACCTACCATGTTTGTTCAGGGAATGGTAATCTAGTGCTCTATAAGAGCAGCAACTGCAATTAAACACCAAGACATCTTTTTTTAAAAAAAAAAAAAAAAACTCTTTTACTCTCTGTTTTAAAGCATTGCTAGCTTCCTTCTATAAGCACCCAGATAGGCAAAAGTATAAATTTACCAGTCATTCTTCCTGATGGCTAAACTAATATTCTAATGAGTTTCATCTTTCATTTGCTACTTTTTCTAGAATCCTTTATCACTAACAACTATGATATCAATAGTCCTGATCTAATGTCGATGAACCATTGACTTTTTTCCTTTAGAATATATTATAGAATTCAATGATTTTAGTATTTCATCATTGAGAATTTGCTAGATTTTTAAGGGACTGTGTCAAATATCAGGCTCACCTTATTCTGTGTGTTTATTATATTTAAAAAATGACAACTGGACTCTTGCTGGCAAATTTATGTCTTATTATATTTAATCTTTTTCTTTAAGAAAATTCCATTGCTTAAACTATGTGGACTTATGTGGGAAGAAAGACAATGCAAGATTTTATATTTCATCCCTCACTGATAGCATAGCATAGAAAAGAATAACCCAGGGACTATTTTATAACATGCAGATTTCAGGTCATTTTCAAAGATGCTTGAAGTAGTATGCATGTTCAGCATAATGCTGTTTCACCCATAGGCAATGCATATAAATATATATTTTATTTTATTCAAAATATATACACACATATATATGTATATGTTTGAAAATATATGTATATATTTATAAATTAGGATTTCCGGACTACTTGATATATAAGCAATATTCAGTGAAATCAAATTTGACCCACTTGGGTATGTCCTGCAGGACAAAGTTAGATTCCCACAGTCTATACTTTCTGTGAGTTCAATTATTCAAATGAATCTTAAACTTGGCATTGGTTTTATAATTATAGCAAAGAAATTCCTATATAAATATTTTAAAAATACCCATTCTCATGAAAATATCTTCTTGATGTAGGGTCCTCTGTGCAGCCCCCCAGGGGACTAGAAATTTCAATGTAGACAAGGCTGCCCTCAAACTCACAGAGATGTGCCTGTTTCTGCCTCCTGATTGTTGCAGTTAAAGTCAAGCATCACAGCACCTATATTCAGTAAATGAGAAGAGCAGGTTGTTTTAGGGCCTCCAGTGATGACCCTGTAAATCAGCCAGAGAGACAGGTTAAGAAGAAATAGCCATAACTGTTGCCTGAATAATGATCTAAAATAGCTTACTGCTTCTGAGTATATTCCTTTCATTCCACAATAAATTTTATAGTGTAAGGGTCCATGATTTGCCAAAGAATGGTGCCCCAGACTCAAATAGTATGCAAAAGCAATGAGCATTTTATTCTGCAGAAGTCCAATATGTTGGGGTCTACCATCTACCAAGATGGAAGTGCCCCAGTGAGCTTGCAGGCCTGATTTAAATCGCATTAGGGGAAATCCAGGGAGGGGCGGACCTCTATCTTGATCTGTTGGCTCCATCTCTAGGGACATTCCAGAACCATTGCTGGGGAATAGGGGGTGACACTGTTGCTGACCCATTGCCCTTGTTTCAGGCCAGGGGGTAAGACAGCTTCTGCTGCCAGGGCAGTTTCTGACTGGCTGCCTGAGGTCTGGTTTTTTGTTTGTTTGTTTGTTTGTTTGTTTGTTTGTTTTGTTTTTTAGTAACTGACTTACCTAGACTTGCATGGATTTGGAAATAGAGATTTAGGCCTAGTCTCCTGAACTGCCAATTTGAAATTTGTCATGGAGGCAGCCTATGTCAACAAAACATTTAAAATGGCCAATAATTTAATAATAACAACCTACAAAGAAAAATCCCCATATTGTGTAGCCCAAAATGCTTCATATCACAGCCCTTCAGAGGGTATCTGGACCTTACCTCTGGGAGTACAGGATCTCCTCATTGCTTAGTATCTGGCCGTTAATGTTCAAACAAAAACTTTGCAGTAGGGTACCATGTATCTCTTATCACTTTTACCATTTGCTCATAAAGTCAGCTTCCCATCTGACATAAACTAGACATAAGTATTGAGAAAGGGTGGAGAAATAAATAGAAACCAGAGCAGTGAACTTACTAAAAAAGATACTTGGAGAACCTTGTCAAACAAGGGTGGCTGACCACTGCATCATAGACATAAAATTTCAATGGCAAGCGATAAAATGAAATTGGTTGTTTGTGAATTGCTTCACTTTGAGTTATTTAGTTCTTCATCAAACCACAGAGTACTTGTGAAACAAAAGCCCTGTTTTCAAGGTTTCAAGGTGGTAAAAGATTTAATGATAAAGGGAATAAGAGGAGGTCCAGAGATGGAGAATCTAGGAGGCTGTGTTGTGGAAGAGAAAATAGAAGAAGAAGAGGATATTCTTAAAAGGCACATTAAAGAAATTCCTTTGAAAGTCAAAGTTAATTTGCTGACTGAAATCATGGATAATCTGGCTATAGCCTCTTTGGGACAAGTGTGAGACAGAAATCTTTGTACCTAAAAGATTTCGCAGTTAATTTTATGATCTCACTGAAATATGCAGGTAATCTAAGTCCTGAGGAGACAGGAAAGCCATTATTAGCACACTGAAATAACACTATGCATAGGAGAAACTTAATGAATCAATGCAGCTCAGCAAGGCTTTGCCACTAATGAAAACTAAGTCTACTTTTCCAAGCAGCTTTGTGCCCAGAATTTTCTCTTTGATTGCCCCTAAAAATTACAGATAGCAAATCCAGTCAGCTCAAGGGACATTAATACCACAGCTCACAATGGTTGGTATTAAATACCCCATTGATAATTCTGATCATGTGGTACCTGTAAGTTTTACTTGCATAAGAGATACTGTAAAGAAATATATTTGGAGAAATATTCTATACCATGGTGTCATGTCTTTCATAATCTAGGTTTTTGTGCTTAGCTTACTATCTGTTTTTTAAATGAGAGTTCCTGAGAAAAAGGAAATATCCAGAAATGTGTTATTAGATGTTGAAAAGAAATAAGTGGCCATGAACGACTGGGAGAAATTGACTGTGGTCTTTAGGCATCTTCAGACGTTTAGTCGTGGGTTTAGATCCAGCAAGTTTAAGTTTTAAAGATATTATGTGTATTACTCAAATGTACATCTTGCCTGTTACTCTATTCATCCAGTAGTCAGGAACATCATGAACGAACGGGAGAAGAGGAACACTATGAGCAAGTGTAACGGGGTTCTGTCACATGGGCTAGAAGGCTGAGAAATGAAGGCCACACAAGAGGAAATTATTAAGGCACAGCTGATAAAATGGGAATATCATGTACAAGTAACTTAACAGATAGCTTGGTGGATAACTCCTTAGGCAATGTGTGCAATGGCTGAGTGCTGAAGATTGAGATAAAATGTTATTTAAAAAAATAGATAAAGCAAGAGTGATTTCTCGGCCACGAACAGTTTGTCAGCGTGTTTGAACTTTGACAGCCATAGAGACATGGAAGACGCTAAAGGGAAAGCACCGAGTCTCCGAGAGGTGGCTTCTGGGATATTGGAGGAATGTAGAGCTCTCCTGGTGCTCTGTTCAGGCTCAGTGTAGGAGAATGGAGAGGGGAAAGCATGGCTGTAGAAGGTGTTATTTGCCATCATTCCCTCTGTATTTTAAGATCATGTTTTCCTTCCTTCTGATATCACACTCCTTCAGAGTTCATACAGAATTAAAGCGAGCAGGAGAGGAGACACTCATGATATTCTAGGCCATCTACATCTTCATGTTTCAAATCTAACATAAATCCTGAGTTCTAATGGCCTCGTGGTCTTCAGCGTATGTATTTCTCTGATACGGCTCTTTATTTTCAGACCCAAACGCCATAGAATTAAACATCCTCAAGCAAATAGTATATTGATTCCAAGCAATATTCCTGTTATCTCTGGGCTCTGCCCCCTTGGAGGTGGAACACTTAGCACAGGAGCCAAAGAAGAGTCTTTCTGAACAAAGATCACAGAGAAAAACCACAGCAGGGTCCTAAATTCAAATCTAGTTCCTTTTGGCTGCTCATTGTAATAATCTACCCAAGCTTAACTTTCTATAGAATAACTATCTTCCAAATGCTGCAACAGCACCCGAGTGGGTAAGTGGGAAGACAGAAAAAAATGGAGTCCTGTGCTATCTCTGATTTTTAGTCTCCCAACAAATCCAATTCAACAGAAAAGCAAGAAGCACATCTCTAGGCAGAAAAGAACACTGTATGAGTCTGGACAATCAAAGCAATGGTTTTGATTAAATAATTTTAAGACTATGCTTTAGCTGATTGTTTTGAGAAAAAAATCAATGGTTGATATTGTGACTGGTTTTTCTATATGTATATGTGTAAAAGGAATTTATAACCTAATTTAAAAAAAAATTCACATAGAGCTTTTGATAGGACTAGAAGCCACCACCCAGATTCCCCTTTAATGAAAAAATCCATGTCTCAGCTGCTGGGAGTGAAGTAAGCAGGTGCACTTCAGTGGCAGTTGTACAAAGATTCTCTCAACCGTGGGTAGTTTCCTTGCCCAGCACCTCACCATGGTTGTTGTGTTGTATGTCCTAACCTATGACAGAAGGGTAAGGCCTGGTCATTTGGGCCCAGTTAAGAACAATTGTGATCTGTAACGCTAATTATAGAACTGCCTCTGGGTTTGCCTAACACTATATAGTCGGCCCCTTGGAGAAGTTAGCCCTCTCTTCTCGAACCTGATCTTGCTTTCTCTACCCTTCAAAGACATTGATTTCGAAGGCACACCGTCATAAAGAACTGGCAGGCAATGTCTGCCTCCTTGTCTTCTTCCCAGGGCAAATGGCCTGCAAGCAAATGTAGCTCTTCCTTCAAGCTACAAGAATCAAAGAGGGGTTGCAGGCTGCAAAACGAATAGATAAAAGCAGGCAATATTTCTCTGGCTTATTTTCTCACTATTTAGTTTAAGGTACCTCAGAAGGATTGCTTCATTGTGGTTTCTGAAACTCGAGACTGGAAATATTCCCTGTGTGCGCCATAATTCACAGCATGGATGTAAGCAAGCACAGCTGCTTCTTCATTGTCTTTGCCCGTCTATTTTCATGGTTTTTTATGAGGGGCTCCTCTGAGCCCACAATCCTTTGTAATGGTTTCGTGACTCCTCAGCCTCCCGCTCATCTACATCAGCACTGACAGATTCCTGTCAAAAGCAATCGTTCTTTATGAAGCAGACAGGCAATGTTTCCTGTGGGCAGACCAAATCAAAGCAGTTCTCGATTACTGTGTTGGCTTGTAGCGCTGTCTTCCATGTAGATTCTTCAGATGTTACGTTTGAAATGAGTCCACAGCTTTTCTTCTTTATTACCCACCAAGATTCTTAGTGAACACATAGAGTTTCTGTATATCAGAGTAATATCATTTTAAAATCTTCTCCCCATTTATATCTGCTGTTTTATACTGTTATACCATTGTATTCTACTGACTAGAGTCTGCCCATGGAGAGGAGAAATATCGCATAAACATAACTCCATAGATTAATTCCACTCATCCAGTGGACATCTACTCACTGACTTTGGGCCAGCAATAAAAGTATATGCACCATGTGTGTGTGCCTGCCCACACATATTACAGTTAAAATTTTTCTTGAATTTTTTATCACCAGTCTGATTTATTTTTCTCTCATTTAGTCAGGAAAACTTAAAGTTGTTGATGACGTGTCTCAGTATTTACAAATCTTATATCTGGCCAGGCAGTGGTGGCACACGCCTTTCATCCCAGCACTCAGGAGGCAGAGGCAGGCGGATTTCAGAGTTCAAGGCCATCCTGATCTACAGAGTGAGTTCCAGGACAGCCAGGGCTACACAGAGAAACCCTGTCTTGAAAAACAAAGCAAAACAAACAAACAAACAAACCCAAATCTTAAATTTGAAAGTCTGTATGAATTATTTTATTTTTGAGATTATAATTACATGTTTCTCATATGCCCTTTCCCTGTCCTCCCTCCAAATATTCCTATGTATACCTCCCTGATTTATTTCATATTCATGGGTTTTTTTCTTTCCTTGCATGCAAATATGGATACACACACACGCACACGCACACACGCACACACACACACACACGCACGTGCACACACACATGCACGTGCACACACGCACACACACACGCATGCACGTGCACACACACACACGCACGCACGTGCACATGTGCGTGCGTGTGTGTGTGTATGTGTATTCCTAAATAAAACTTACTTAGTCCAAATAATGTTACTTTTACTTGTATGTATGTTTTCAGGGCTGACCATTTGAGACCTTGTGGAGTTGTCCCTGTCTACTTTGGCATATATTCTGATGTGGACTTTAATCAACTTATGGATGGGTGGTCATGTTGGTGAAACTTTATGGGTGTCGCATAATCATTTAAACTGAAATTGAAGGAAACAAACTGATAGTATCATGCTTCAGGCCTGCCACATGGCAGGCCTAATAACACACCATGCCTTTTGGCCAGTAGTACAGCCCTGTGACGAGTGTTGGGAGCAGGCACTAGCAAATTGAGATCAGAGATTAAGAAATGCACTCTTGGGAGCTGGAGAGATGGCTCAAGAGTTAAGGACTCTGTCTTCTCATCCAGAGTTCCTGAGCTTAATTCTCAGCACCCACATGGTGGTTCACAACCTTCTATAATGGGACCTGATGCCCTCTTCTGACATGCACAGGGATACATGCAGATGGAGCACTCCCATACATAAATAAATCTTCTTTTTCAAAAATCCACTCTTCACCATTCAAATATTTCTATATTTTCTACATCTCCACTCTTTATACCCAAACACCTTCCTGGATAGTAAATATTAAAAGTGTAAGTTATCGCTTCTAATTCATCCTGCTTCCCCAACTGAAACAGATGTACCAGATATGACTGTTGGAAACGGTACCTCAGCAACTTGTGGATAAAGGAATGACTGCGTAAATCACAGTTCTAAGTCAGATAAACTAGCAACATCCTACTTGAAGTCCTTCTACATGGCTGAAAATTGCTGAATTCAAGGGCTGTCCTAGAAAGCACAATAGCAAAGTAAATGTACCAAATGATCTTCCCAGGAACCTGGTAATGATAGAGGATATTAAGGTGACGTATAAGATGGAGAAACCCTGATAATCTTACAGTTTTGTGGCTGTATTAGCGGGTGTGAGCTTATGACTGTGAACCCCTCACAGATGCATGCTCTTGAACATCTGGGCCCAAGCTAGTGGCACTCGTTTGGATGGTGGTAGAGCCTTTGAAACACAGGTTTTAGTTGTAAAAAGTGGATCATGATAAGGCAGGTTGACAGGGGCCAGCCCTGGCTTGTCTTCTTTCTTGATTTGGTTCTTCTTGAGGCAACAGAGGGGGAAAAGCATCGGCAGGAGTAAGAGTTGGTCTTAGAAGATATTTAGGGCTTCTGTTTAATAATAAAATGTTTACCTGTCTTAAGCCTATGTCACTTTGCTGCTGTTGCTGATCTGCCTGAGTTCCTCTGAGACCAGAAGCTGTAGTCTCTGGCATTTAGCACCTCACCTTAAAACAGCAGGGGATTAAATAAAGTAGCTTTTGTCCTAACTCAGCAGGACTGGCACAGGTCTAACTCCCAGACTGCTAGTTGAAGTCTTGGGAGAGAAAGGAACACTTTGAAAAGTGATTTCAGCCTTTATTTCTAAGTTCTTCAAAAAAGTTTCCTATGAAAGTTCTCTTAAAAGGGGGTGAGGGGAGTTAGTGGAATTAAGTAAAGAATAGATTGCTAGAGCCTTTTCCCTCTTGTCCAGATGCCTCTCCTCTGTCAGGCTTGGGGGAAGTTTGGAGCAATAAACTTCTATTGAACCAGGAGAAGAGAGTCACGCTCACAGAAGGAAAAACTTTTATACAAGCCAATATGGGTTAAGCTCACATAAATTCATATACAGATTCATGCATACAGGTTCATAAATCTCCATTTAAACCAGTTGGGCCCAGCTTACATACTATCTCATAATTACATACATACATACACACACACACACACACACACACACACACACACACCCATACTTACATATCTATATGTGTATACGGAGCAAAAGACCAAGCACAGGAGCAGAAAGAACTCACTCATTCTGGATGAAAACTGAGCTCCAATCTTTATTGCATAGAGAAATAAAAAGCTTCTACCCTTTTATTGCTAAATGAATTACAACTAAGCATGTAAGAAGAAAGCTTTGTTCTCTCTAGGATGACTAAACCTGTTTTTCTATTAAGAACAGACCTTTTCTGTTCTGCCCCACAGTCAGGAGAAGTCTGCCTGCTCCTTCTGCTCTCTCTGCAGCTTCTTCTTTTTCCCATTTCTCTCTGCATTCCGCATACTTCTCTCTTAGGTTTTTAAGTCACCTTATAGTTTCTAAGTCATTCTCTCTGCATTCTAACCTTGCTCTCTCCTCCTGCTCTGATGTCACAATGCCGGTGCTCCCAATGCCTTACCCCCAATGCTATGTTCCCAATGCTCTCTCTCCAGTGTTATGCCTCTCAATATGATGTCTCCTAGTGTGTTCATATATTTTCTAGGAGAATAGATCACATAGTTTTTCCAAGCATCCCCCCCCTTTTTTTTTTACAAAAGTTCACTAGAAGTTCAAACATAAATTCAAATTATAAATTGAATAAGAAGGTTACAACAGAGAATGTTTACATGCATATTCATTAAAAGTAATTATCTGGCTAAACATTCATCATCTGTCACCAGCTCTATAGGTTCATGGAGAGTTAAAACCATAACTTTTGTGACTAAGTTATTAGTGAAGTTTTGTATAGATAAACCAAGTCAATATTTTATCTTCTTTCCTTGCACCTATAGTAAATCCTTAGGTCCCTTTTTATGACCTTTGATTAATTGTTTTACATCCTCTTGGAATGTGCTCTAAGTTGTTGGAGCTTGCTTGCTATCTCAGAAGCAATTAACTAGTGACACTTGAAGACTGACAAAGTTTTCATTCTGGTTTTGACATCAGAAAGGATTTAATAGCAGTCCTATTATAAAAGAGCCTAATAACTGCTAGTATAATTTTAGGAATTCTTATAGAATCATCATTAAGAATTAAGAAATCATCTATTTGTCTACATAGTAACACTACAAGATAGTACATCTGCATAGTTCTGCAGAAATCTGCTCAAAAGGGTGGGCTAATACCTACTGAGTGATATATATATATATATATATATATATATATATATATATATATATAATAATGCCAGGAAAAGCATATTAATAACAGAAATCTTTCCTAAAATGAAATCTCCCCAGCCTTGCATACAGAAACAAATCCATCATTAGCTGTACAGTCCATGGCAGAACCGTCTCAAGAAGACTACCTGCTAGTTTTTAGCTTCTCCTTGATGGTTCCTGGCAGTGGGTACAAAGGCTATACCCACTCCTGTTGCTGTCCTTAGCATTTTGCTTTCTAGTGTGCTGAGATGGGAGGTGCTTCTGCTCTATGGTCCTGCCACTGTGAGCTCCAGCAAGCACTCTTTCTATGATGCACTGAAATTCCCACAAAACTGTGAGCTAAAATGAGCATGCCTTTCTTGAGTCACTTCCTTTGGGTATTTTGTCACATGAATGAATGAAGGAATTAATACAGAAAACTGATAGCAAGGTAGTGGGGCCTCTGCTGTATGGACCTGATCATGTAGATGGATGGCCATTAGAACAGGAGGCAAGTGTAGCAGAGTTTAAAGGCCTGTAAAATGTAAAGCCAATGGACTATTCTAGAAGGAGTCTTAAACACCCAGAATGCTTACATAAATGAAGGAGGTAAAGGCCAGACTCACAAGGTCTCAAATAAGGAAAGGATTCTGCCAGAAGTTGGTCTAGAAGCCACACATGATCTAATAAAACAATGAATCTGGCTGTGTTCTGTCCTTTTTCTAAAAATTTGAATGATGCTAAATTAAAACAATAATAATAGACTGACTTAGCTGATAGATGGGGTTTCAAGGCAGAAAATCCTTCAGGCTGTGTCAAGTTGGCGGCTGCTCGTTGCTTTGGACCATAATTCAAATGTAAGGGATCACAAAGGGTAACAGAAATGTGGAAAAGTTTGCAGCAGAGTCATGGAAAAAAAATGACTTTAGATGAAGACACAGTCAAGAAACATACAGGAGGGAAGACGAGGGTGGGTGGTGGGTGGGAGAATACCCCCATAGTGGCAGGGGAACGGGGGAGGAAATGGGGAGGTTCCAAAGGGGAGATCTGGAAAGGGGGAAACATTTGAAATGTAAATAAAATAGGAAAAAATTAAAAAAAAAAAAAGAAAGAAAGAAACATACAGACAAATAAATTACTTTTAAAGGGATTAGTGCTGTTGAGGAGAAGCCACACATATGACCTGGGACTATAGCAGAGGTTATGTGAGAGGAAGAGCCCTCCCATAGAAAACCCCAGGGTGAAAATGAGAACACATTTAAAAGGCCTTTCTTTACAATGAACATGCTAAAAACATAAAGAGGCACAGACCCTGACTCAAAAGAAAAAAGGGGAGGGAGGAATTTTGTCCCCAGTTCACCTATCTATACATTTAGAGGTCAAAGCTGTCATGGCCAAAGGAGCTTGTCTACATCTCTACCTGGCAGAAGAATTTGTCATCAACTATTCGGTGCTGATTGTGTTTGACACGCCAAATGCTAAGTTCCATGGTCATAGTGGCTTGCACCAAGAAGAGCTCGTGAGACCAGCCAATACGAGGTATTAGCAGAACCCTGATTGGAGTTCCTGAGGGAGCTATGTATGAAGGTGTGCTAGTGAGGTATATGTTTCAATGGAGGCAAGAGAATGTTGGAGAGGGAGGTCTGCAGAAAGCAGCTGCAGGCACTGGGTGGAAACAGTCCAGAGACAGGTCCTATGTGCTGCAGGAGGCAGGACTGTAGATGGAGAGCTCCCCAAGTCTGTTGGAACTCATAGGATGCCATAATATCCCTTTATATGTAGCTACAGAACTTATTATTTGCACTTCTGAATCTTGTTCTTTTCTGATTTGTTATCTTTCTCATCTTCCCTTTGGTAGCTGGGCACGCTACTCTGATACTCTGTTGTATGACATTTAGAACGGTGACTTTATGACGTTACAGGATCCTACAGCTAAGAGTTTCTCTCGCTAGAGATTTTGAAGTTTTGAAGACCATTAGAGTTTTAGGATTTTGGAAATTAGAAGAGCCATCATCTTAGCCCTGGACACCCCCCACACCCCACCTCTGGGCAAGCAAGCCAGGTAAATGACAGCATGCTGTGGGCTAGGATGATGTCCGTAGCACATGTTACCACTGAGGGCCATAGAGTTATCCACAGACTGTGCCTGAAGCCTGAAGCCAAATCTATAAGTCACACTGCTGCTAGGGTAGAGCTGCAGAGAGGTAAAGGGAGATCATACTGATGTGAGTGGCCCATACTGCCACCTGAGCCATGGTGATGCTCGTGTCCTTGCTGCTGACAAGAGCCATGCCTGGGTCTATGGTCCTACTGCAGCCTGGGTCTATGTTGATGTCTGTGTTACTACCAAAGGCCAGGGAGAGGTGCATTGTGTATACTGCCACCTGAGGCCATGGTGATGCCCAGATACATGCTGCCCCCAAGGACCACATCTGGGTCAATAAAAATATTATGTGTATGGGGGGGGGAGATTGTGAGGATTCTTGAAGTTGGATGGGATACATTTTGCTTTTGGAAATGGGCATGACCATACTGGGGCCAGGGACATCATTGCTATGGATTTAATGTAAGTTATGTGAGCATTTGTTCGGAGGTGATGGCATTTTGATGATGGAATCTCAGGGACATGGACCTAACCAACAGAAGGAGGACACTCGAAATGGCTTTGTATGTTATGTTATCCTCACTTCTGATTCTTATGTGTGCTTTCTGCTTCCTGCTATGGCATGATGTAAGGAGCTTCCACTATAGGTTTCTCCATCTAAAGATGGTGGCATCCCATGGAAACCATAAGCCAAAATAAGACTTCCTTCCTTCAAGTCAGACGTTCTTGTCACATCAAGGAGGAAGAAAAGTACCCCAAACAGCTTACCTACCCTGAAAGAATCATTGATAATATTGGTTAATAAGAAGGTACTTTTTTTCATTATTTAGAGGATGCTGCCTGTTAATTCATTCATTCTTTTTTTTTTTAGTTTCTTGTTATATTATTCTAACACTGATACAGAAAAAAAATCAAAAGAGAAGATAAAGTAAAAAGCTTTGTGACAAAGGACAGTATATAGAGCAAAAATTAGCTCCAAAAAATTGGCTCCTTCAAGAAGTCCGTGGTATGCTCATATAAAATAGCAAATAAATTAAGGAATGAGGTTAAGACATAGAATAATGTAGCTATTTAATAAATAGTATATTACGTTGGCAATAAATAGGCAGAGTTTAATTTTGAATATTAGTTTAGGAAAGAAAGCAATACTTTGTATCAAAGCTTGACAGGAAATGCAAATGTATACATTGAAAATCTAGGTCAAGCAGATTACCCCACTGAGTACAATCATTGCTTGTACAGTGTTTCTACATGTATTGTTCCTTGAGGGCAGTTCCACTTGCTCTAAGTTACCTTCATAGTGACATGGACAACGGCTTCTTCAGAATGAGCCCTGAATGAATGGCTCTCCTGTGACATGATTTTGTATGTCTCTATCACAGCAGGAAGAAATGGGGGTTGCTAGAAAAGAACACAAATGTCTACAGAAACATCTCATCTCTGAAAAGTAAATATTGTTGTGATGAAAATATCTTACTTTCCTTATCCATAAGCAGATGTCGATGGGTAAAAATCCATATGCAATGTATCTGTGGTGATGAAATGCCTTGGGTGTTTAATTACAAATAAGGGAATCCAGAAAACACTGTAAAAGGAGTAGAGCAATACTGGGAAGAGTGTGAAGAATTAAACTACTACATTAATTCTACACAAAAAAATACTCCCTTGTGTTCATGTTAAACCAGGAATATACATTCATAAGGGATTCTAGATGACAAGCCAAGAAAGAGCTTGAATAATCACACAGTTGTTAGTTCAAGGACAGTTTATTGTTGGTGGCATTGCCCACTTAATATTCATCACAAGAAGAAAATGTATTTTTATGTTATTCATTCCTAACATATTTAAGACTTGCCCACTTTTAAGAAAGCACTGTGAGTACCAAATAATTGATTCCACTTATTTACGTGTTGGGCAGATGAGGTAGGAGGGACATGCTGCTGCTTAAGGGAGACATTGTTTGCAAAAAATACTGCATGGTTACAAAGGCCATAGGACAGTTCCAGGTGTGACACGGCATGAAGAGCTTTCTACTTCCTGAGGCTGTGATGGTTAATCCCAAAGTCTGCCTGACTGGTTTAACTGAACACTGTGCCGTCTATCACTGTGGGTGGAAGAACCACAAGACCACTCATAAGATGGCAGCACCTCCCTATGGGCTGGTGATCAGAGCAGAAAAAAAGGGGGTGTGTGAGGAAACCAACTCATGGCCAACATTCTCCTTCCCTTGCTTCCTGGTCCACCATGCAGACACAGCTCTGGGGGGTGTGTGAGGAAACCAACTCATGGCCAACATTCTCCCTCCCTTGCTTCCTGGTCCACCATGCAGACACAGCTCTGGGGGGTGTGTGAGGAAACCAACTCATGGCCAGCATTCTCCTTCCCTTGCTTCCTGGTCCACCATGCAGACACAGCTCTGGGGGGTGTGTGAGGAAACCAACTCATGGCCAGCATTCTCCCTCCCTTGCTTCCTGGTCCACCATGCAGACACAGCTCTGGGGGGGGTGTGAGGAAACCAACTCATGGCCAACATTCTCCCTCCCTTGCTTCCTGGTCCACCATGCAGACACAGCTCTGCTCTGCTGCACACCCCATTGTGATGTGTTGCTGAAAACATTTAATATTAGTGAGGGTTTCTACCCCACCATAATCATTCAGTTCCCAGGTAAAAGTCATGCGACCTTTATATTTACAATAAGCCTCTAATGCCCTTGAGCTGGGCAGACATCTCCCCTCTGTGCTATTACGTCTACTTCCCCATCAATAACCCTGAGTTATAACCTGCCGTGTTCCATCTGGGCCGCTCTTAACTCCAATTGGCCAGTCCTCGTGGCCAAGTTTTCATGACTCACCTACCCTATAGTGTCTTTTCCTCTCTCTACCTTCTACTCTCTCTCCTCCTCAGACCCCAAGCCCAAACCTGAAATCTCCCCTTCCTCTCTTCTGCCCAGCTATAGGCTCTCGATAGGTATCTTTTTTCAATCAACAGTTTTAAATTAAGGAGCAAGGTCACATAGCATCACTTTGTATTAGTACAGATTCTCTTGACTCTGGGGGTAACTAGGTCTGGTGTCTAGAATTTAGCATTACAGTACATAGCAAAAAACACAAAAACCCACAACAGAGGTAAGTTGACAGCTTTGAGATGAGACAGATTACGTTGTTTATGTCGGTTGTTTCTGTCACAGCAATGAAAAATAGCAATCACAAGGATAGTCAAAATTGTCAAAAATATTAATAAGAAATCTGTTAACGAATTACACAAGTGTACGCAGTGTTCTTTTTAATGCCTGGTGTTTCTGGAAGACAATACACTTGAGGTGAATAATAATAAACTTAAGAAATGGTTAGAGTACATTAAACGGACCGAGCATAAGACAGCGTGGTTATTTTGAAAAAAAAAAATTTAGGATCTAGACTTTTCCCATACTGCTTTAAAAAATAGAATAAAGGTAATGCTTGAAATATAAATTCTAACTGTGGGTTTCCAACCACCTAAAAGAATAGAGTCATATACACTAAACCTGTTATGTGGGTTTCCAACCACCTGAAAGAATAGAGTCATATACACTAAACCTGTTATGTGGGTTTCCAACCACCTGAAAGAATAGAGTCATATACACTAAACCTGTTATAGAGTTATGAAAGAGCAAGTACGATTTTTAATGATCTTAGCTTGATACAATCTAGAATCTAGAGACAGAAGGTCTGTGGGGGGTTACTTTGATTGCTTTAACTGAGATGGGTCCACCCAGCCACTGTGAGTGGGAGTATTGCCTGGAGAGAAATCCTGCACTGTACCAAAGGGAGAGCGCTAGCTGAGCCTGAGGATGTTCTGTACCTGATCATGATTGCGTCAAGCAACTTCTACTGTGACTTCCACCTATGAGGGACCTCAGCTTGGAACTGTGGGCTAAAATAATCCTTTTCTCCCTTAAGTTGCTTATGTCAGGATATTTTATCACAGCAACAGGAAAGGCAAGGATGACAAGAGATGACACCCAGTAGAAGAGGAAGAACATGAAATTAATTTTGAAAAAGTCTTCTTGGAGCTTCCCTTTTGCTCCCAACTTCATCTGGAGAGTCTGAGAGTGTAAAAGAAGCGGCCTTATTGTAGAATTGTAGAAAGCCTGTTAGTGAGTCTGGCAACATCACCATGCAGCTAATATAAATACGAACTGGACAACCTTTTGTGAAGCTTCAAAGCGTTACTCTCAGAGTGTCTACTGTCACGTTATAAATGAGTGTGCATGGCTCCTCCACTATGCTCCCTTCTTAATTAGCTGCATTAATTTACATCCTTTTATTACATATTCTAGAGGCTGTGTTGGGTCATCTCAAAATGCCTTGCTTAATTTGACATCTTCATATACCTAATTCCTCAGAGATGTATTTCTTCTCTCTTGGCTGTCTGTGTTAATTTCCTCCATATTCCTGCCCCTGCTTAAACTTCTTATTTCTCTTCTCTCTTCTCTCCGAACAGCCCACAGGTTCTTTTCTCTAATCCTGCCTCTCACTGGAACCACAGTGTACTAGGTAGTGAGCCATAGTTTGCACATCTAATATACAGTCACACAATGCTTAGAAAAACGCAATTTAAGAAAGAGTTTTGCTAGGTGCTGGAAGGATCGGGAAGCTCAGTGCAAAGATAGAGAACTCTCCAAGACAACGAAGTCTCTCAGGAAAGACAGGAGAGATCAGGATGCACTTCAGGACAAGCTAGGCAAGTAATAAGCATGCTTGTTTCCCACATCTGTTCTCACTCTCTGAGGTTAGCTTCTCCACCCTCTGGGGTCAGCCTCAGTCATGTGGTTTGTCTTGACCAATGAAGTGATAGTGGAGGTGTCCCCTTCTAAGCAGAAACAGGGAGGGGCAGGGCTGGATTATCTCCGTTCTTTCCCTCGGTCACAAAGGGCTGTTCTAGCACTCTGCTGTCTAAAGCAACACAAGCATGGAGCAAGGGTGCAGGGAAAGTGTGATGGTGCCCTGGAGAGAGGGGGCCCAGGGAGAATTGCAGAGACACCTGGAAGCTGAGTCACACCGTTCAGCGCCTGAACGAGATGGAGACCGCGTTGTGTCAAAGGGTTAGTTGTGAGGATGCGTGAGTAAAGACAGAGGAGGAGGAGGTCCTGTAGATCCTTGAATGCTGTGAGAAAACAGAACATACTGTGTAACTAGGGATAATTGCTTTGGCTGTTGGGAGGGTCAGTGAAACGGTCAAGAAAACCACCTATTGCTTGGTAGGGAACCCTTAATTAAACATTTATTCCATAAATATTTGCTGGGCGTACATAAAGGATGCGAGTGGAAGTCAAGGATAGAAAGGCTTGCCTCTTTCCTTGGCTGTTTGAAGTATGGTATAGGAGACAAGCAGGTAAGTAGGCAATTGTAACATGTTAGAAAGCCAAATAAATACAAGGTGACAGGGGTCCTTAGTGGGAGGAAAGCTATTTGAAATTGGTGGAGCCAAGGAATAGAAGCCAGGCAAATATCTGAAGTCTTTACAACAGCTTAATTGTGATTTCCCCATGATAGAATAGAAAGAATTTAACAACACTAAAAAGAGACATAGCTTCATAGAGAAATATGGGCAGCTGCCAGAACTTTTATGTGTAGAAATACTATTTACTGATTCCTGTGGGCAGAATTTATCGTTCCAAATGTGTGGGGACAGCCTGCAGTAGTTATGAGTAAAGGCATGTTCAGTGTGAGATAATTCTTGCACACTTTAATCTATCACAGCAGTGAATTTAAGGCCAGGTCATAAACACTTGCACACAGACACACACATCTGTTTCTCAGGCCATGGTGAGATTACTTTAAAATGAAAATGAGCATCTTGAGATGATTTCTCCCAGGACAGACTTTGTAGACATTTCTGTGTGACAATATCTATGACATCTTCATGCACAGTTCTTCACAGAAATTTTCTCTTTCATGTATCTAATCTAATATCTAAATTTGTGTGGCAGAAAAGCTCTGTATAACAGAGAGATGACACAGGGGTAAAACATTTGCAAGAAAAGACAGATACTTTGAATTCAGTCACCTAAATCTGTATCCACAAAGAAATAGATATCCACACATACAATAACAACATCAATACTAAATAAAATAAATGGTTACCTTGATGAAGAGAAGAGGAGGTATTTCAGTCAGTAGAAGACCTAAGTTCAGTCCCCAAAATTCACGTGGGAAAGTCTGGTGATTAGGGCAGCTTGTTCTAGCACTGCAGAGGAAAATCAAGATCTTTCGATTTTACTGGTCAAGCCAGCCTACCTAGCCTACTTGGCAAGCTCCGGATCTCAAAAATAATATGGGCAGTGACTTAGGAAACATGCAAGGTTGTCCTCTGTATGACACCACACATCCATATGCACACATGTATCCACACATACATGTACATGCACACACATACAGTATATGTCCTGTACCACTGAAAGTGACTCATAAATAAGGGAGTTTATTCTGCTCATAGCTGCAGGGGGAGAGTCTGTAATGGTGGGGAAAGCATGGCTCTAGGCAACCAGAGAAGGAAGCTGACACATTATAGTTTTAACTACACAAAGAACATGAACTGGAAGTGGGATAAGGCTAGACACACTCTAATCCTGCCCCCAAGTGATGTACTTCCTCCAGCTAGACCCCACCTAAAAATTCTATAACTTAGCAAACATCACTACCGCTGGGAATCCAGAGTTCAAATACGTGACCTATGGGAATATTTCTCATTCAAACAAACACACATACTCATATGCATGCATACACCCACACATGCAAGAATACACATGTACACATGAAATATGCATGTAAACATACACATGAACCCACATATACACATATGCCACACACATCTGCATACATGTATACACATGTTCACACACATGTGCACATGCACATACATACACATGAACACACATGCATACACATGTACATAAGCCCATGCACATGCTCAAACATATACGTATTCTCCCACAGTAATACCCACATACATATAAACCTACATACAAATATGCATATAAACACATACTCTCACACACTTGCACACATGTAACCTCACACATGTATTCACATAGACACAGATGTGCATAGTCACACACGTGCATACACACACACACAGGTGCTCTGTGACAGGTCACACCTTCATGATTGCTACAATACACTTACAAACACACAAAAAAGCTTTGGCCGTCGTTGCTCTTCCATATAGTGACTTAGATATTATTTGAATCAGATAAAGTTTCCTTATCACTATCACTTGTTACAGTAATATTGCTACACAAGCAAACAGATACATTTTATATATGAGCTCTTGGGCAGGTCAACACTGAAATTCCCAAGTAATCATCAAAATATCAGAGTTAATAAAGTCTAAGGAAAACAGAATACAGACATACATTGATCAAAGTAGCCTGGCATATTCTACTAAAAAGTTCTCAAGTCAGGACACAGCCTATCTTTTTCAATTAATTTCTAATAGGAATCAAAAAATGCAATGACAAGGATCATGGACAATACTTTGATTGATTACTTCATGTGCAACAAGCATGTTATTAACCTAATATGGAGCTCACAGGAAGCAGTGAAATAGATACCAAAGACTAACATCGATTCATAGATGAGGAAGGGGGAAAATGGCTTGGTCAAGGCCATTCAGACAATATGGAAAAACTGATTATATAGAAAACCAAACCTTTCAGAGACCTACAGCCTAAGATCTCAGAGACACAGTATTGTGGGAACTGTTCATTCTGGCTGTTGTTTGAGATATTTTGAACTCAGGTAAGTCTGCCGGCCTTTATTCAGTAATAATGATTAGGTATTTGTACCAAGAAAGGAAAAGTTTACCCTCACTCTGAATCACTAAATTGCCTCTTTTCTTCTTAAATGAATTATCAAAACTCTTGAGCAAGATCAGCATCTATAGAGAAGAAAACTGGCTACAATTTTATAAAGTTGCTAGATGATAGAAGGCATCTGTACTAATAATGTCATTAAAGATGCTCTGGCCAATGTCCAGATGCCTTCCTCTTCAGTAGTTTCCACAGTTCCTTCTCTAAGTGAGAATGGAGGGCACAGCCTCTGAAATTGCCCCAGAAGACAAGCAAAGAAGGAGCAAATCTCACTGTCACCCTCACACCAGTTTAATGAGGTGCCACATGGTAGTGCATGCCTTCAAGGTAGCCGTGACATCCTCCTGTGTATCATCAATTGGATGCTTGTAGAAGAATTTTGTCGTGCGACACAAATAATTCTCTCTAAATAATTTGAATGTAGTGATCGATACATTTTAACTTGCAATCAATTGCTAGCATATTACCTAGGGGATCTACCACTCAGGTGTCTCAGCTGTAGGCCACACACATCAAGCCTTCTTTCAGGATTTTATCTCAGCATGTTCCACTCACAGAAATTCTGCGATGTTAGCTCATAGCCATATTCCCAGGACTCAGGAGGCTGAGGCTACCTGGCTCATATTCAAGCTGAGTTCCTGGACAGCCTGGGCTACAGAGGAAGGGACTGTCTCAAAAAAGCAGAAAGACTTAAGGTTTCTACAAGTGTGCTGGACACGATGAGCTTCATTTATTTAAGGGAAAGATGTAGCCCTCAAAAAGACAATGAGCAAAATTAACAATAACAAAAAGGAGGATATGAATCGAACACTTAAGAACTATAATTCTGCCAGGCAGTGGTGGCGCACGCCTTTAATCCCAGCACTTGGGAAGCAGAGGCAGGTGGATTTCTGAGTTCGAGGCCAGCCTGGTCTACAGAGTGAGTTCCAGGACAGCCAGGGCTATACAGAGAAACCCTGTCTCGAAAAACCATTAAAAAAAAAAAAAAAAAAACCAAAAAACTATAATTCCTAACTTTGTTGACAAGCAATGTGGAAAAAAACATCAGTGTGCAATTCTTTATAAATAGCATTTGTTTAGTAAGTAATTTTGTATGGCCTCTGGCCTCTCTCTTAAATAAGTGTTTGGATAACGTTAACAGTTGCTCTAACTTGGATTTCAGTGACTTAACTGTGCTGTTCGTCTTTCTAGCACATATCTAAACTTCTCTCCAATGAAACCTTCGAAGTGTTTATTTGGCCATAGACTTTGAGCCAATCTCTCAGCCATATGCATGCCTGAAAAAACTCACCACAAATCAGGCCACAGTAAGACACATATTTTTAAAAAGAGTATACCGTGGACAGATGATTATAAAGTTGCAGCCATTCCTGTTTATTGCTATGATGTAGTACAAGTGGAGAGGTGTGATTTTTCTTATTAACAATTTTAATTAACTTTTAATTGATCTGTAAGAAGATGAATGACTCCATTATAGCATTGCACGCAGTGAGCTGCACGGGTAGATATTAAGCATCCAGGCAAAGTTCTCGACAGTACTATTGATAATACAAACTCTGCAGATAGCTCTCTTGTCTCACACCGACTTCCTCATATGTAACAGTAAGTAACTGAATCTGCCCCCAGTGCCTGAATCACAACCTCATTCATCTTGCTCAGTGACTGGGAAACATGGTAAGAAGAAAGGAAGTAGTTTTCATGCATATTCTGTCCCTTTGTCACCATTAGCTGCATATCTGAGCAGCTTGAACTTTAGAGGTAATTGCTGCAGAATATACAGTCAAATATACACATTTTCTTTCACACTGGCTAGCCATGCAGGGAGCCACCTAAGGATGAGTGGATGAGACAAAGCGTCAGTTCAGATGTCTGTGGGTCCTCAAAATGTGCATTACACTTTAGCTAATTGAAATGAATTTTTAAAAAGTTATGGAATGTGTGGTGGTGAATGTGTGTGGTATGCTTGGCCCCGGGGAATGGCACTCTTAGAAGGTGTGGCCTTGTTGGGGGAAGTGCATCATTCTGAGGGTGGGCTTTGAGACCCTCCTTGTAGCTGTCTGGAAGCCAGTTTGCTCTTAGCTTCCTTTCAATGAAGATGTAGAACTCTCAGCTCCTCCTGCCCCATGCCTGTCTGGATGCTGCCATCTTTCCCGCCATGATGATAATGGACTGAACCTCTGAACCTGTAAGCCAGCCCCAATTAAATGTTGTCCTTTATAAGAGTTGCCTTGGACATGGTGTCTGTTCACAGCAATGGAAACCCTAACTAAGACAACAAGAAAGACAATGTTCCAGCTAACAGAAAGCTTTGTTTACAGAAAGCTTCTTAAACAGATACTTAACAGGCAGACTAAAAGTATATCATTTCCAAAAAAATAGAGACGTTATTATATACTTGCAAAATGAATGATTAAAAACAAAGGTCCCTTGTAAGGATGGTATAGCCCTGTTTGTCAAAGTAAGCCTAAAATACTCATACAAGTTTTAAAGAAGAACAAGATGGCTGGAGCATAAATCAAAGAGGTAGAAAGGAGGAGAAGTCGTTCAAAACTTGCAAGGGCAGGATCAACACTACTGTCCTTACATGTACAGAACACGGTGGTGGAAGCGGTTGGCAGTAGTCTTCACATTCTGACCTTTACAAGGATGGGAATCTCAGGCTCACTGTTTACACAGCCCAGCTCTGTCAATAGTTTCAATATTGCCGCAGAGCCTCCCAGAGGGAGCAGAGATGGCTCATACCTAGCTAGGTTTTAAGTTGGTGACCCTACACTGTACTTCCTATCTGCAGAAATTTACAAGCTTTGCTGTTTACAATGGTCCAGAAGCAACAGGTATCATATACAAGATGAACTTCAGATTTTTGAAGTTTCATCTTTATCGTGGTGGCATTCATTATGTCACGATACTGTCTAGCAATGCTGGGCAGTAGCAGGAAGCTTCAGCCCCCAGTTGGCACCCCTTGAAAGTGGAAATGACCAGAGCTGCACAGTGTAGTAGGTTCCACACCTGTGGGGCTCAGCCCATTAATGTATAAAATATTTTGACACACAATATTTTTTATTTAAATGAGTTTGGAAGAGTATAACCCATGGTAAGTTAGAGTACATTTATCCTGGATGCTAGAAATGAGACATTAGTTAAATCAGTATGCATACAAATAAAAAGATGTGCTCAACTACACACACACATACATACATATATACAAGCACATGAGACACACTCACACACACTCAGACTCACAAAGGGGGGCAGTGAGGGAAAGAGACAGAGAGAGAGAGAGAGAGAGAGGAAGGTTTACTAGTTAAATCAAACTTCTTTGTCATAGTGAACTTTAAATTATAAGAAATGAACAAATACCTTGGGTAAGAGTCACTTAAATTATGCATGTGTAGAATGATTTCAGTAAGTTGTCCCAGAAACGAAAGATGACGCTAAAAATCAAAAGAGCAATGGTGTGTGGATCACAACCTACCTAAATCATTTAATTTTTATTTTCTTTACTTGATCTGAAAACAAGCACTTCATTCTTTTCCCGGAATGGTGGAGCGTGTTGTTCATTGCTACCACTAAGATGGCAAATGACACTAATTCACCAACACTATCTGGAGCCATCTAGGCCAATTAGAGCTTCAGGGAAGATATTCCTACATAACCCTTCCGTTTGCTGACTCTGTTTGTTTTCCTCTTCCAGGTATTAATGTAATTCCTTTTCTATTTTACTGTCAGGCTTAACCTTTCCAGGGCACCTGTGGTTTAGTCTAAAGAACAATTTCTAGCTGAGTGTCAGTCATATGAAATGGAAGACTATAGCTATAAACATGATATTCACATTTCTTCTTAGTTATTTTTTTAAACTTCATTTGTTTTTTGTTTTTTACTTAATATGTATTTATATAGTGTGTGTGAATGTGTGTGTGTGAGTACATGAGTGTGTGTGGAGTGGGTGTGTGAGTGTGGGTGTGAGTGTGCTCACATGTCCCACAGTGCATGTGTGGAGGTCAGAGGGGGTTCTTTCACCATACATGTTCCAGGGATCAAGCTCAGGCCATCAGCAGGTGCCATCTCACCACCAGCCCTATGCCTGCATCTCAACTTTATTTTTTCAAAATGAGAGATGTGTGTACATGATGTTCCAGCACTTGCAAAGATTCAGTCATCTCTGAATTTAGAAATCAAAATGAAGTTCTCTCCCATCTTTAGTGGCAGTTTGGAACATAACTACATATTACTTCACAGCTTCTTAGGTAGTGTCAAGAGTTTATGAGAAACAGTAATAGAAGCATTTGATATAAAATGTACAGTACCTGGTGGTGTGAGGGCATCAGTTGTGATAAACTTACTGACTTTCAAACAAGAATACTTCTATCAACATTCTGTTAGAAATAGCCTTTCCATTTCTGATACAAAACGACTTTATGCCTAAAACTTTTAGCAAATATAGACTCCATTGATCCTCGGCTATTATTTGAGATTCCTATTCTAGCATTAAACATTAACCCTGGCTTGTGATTGGACAATTACAGTACTTTTAATACCATTCAGTTTGGGAATATGCCTAATTTCAAACCTCAGGCCTATGTATCCACTGAACATTCATTACATTCACTAGCATTTATTAAATAGTTTTACATATAAGTCATTGTTCTAAATTCTAGGACCCCTGAGGTATTTAATCCTTGTATAACTTTATGTGAGACAATTAATTTCCTTAAGCCATATGGTCTCATTTGCATAATGGGGCCAAAGATATTTACTCATTAGAAATCATCATAAAGATTAAATGAGGTAAATATACATCATGCCCAATGTTATGTAAACGTGAAAATGACTATATGAATTTCTTAAACAAAGCAACCATCGAATCTTAAACTGTTAGTGAGTTATCTTTAATTAATTAAAACCAAGTGCTACTTTTGACATTTAAAATCCACTGAAGCAATAAAATTACATGAAACTTTCCATTTTTATAACCACTCATTTTCTCTGACATAATACATTGCTGGGTCTAATGGTATCACCTTATTTCATTTTCACTAAGTATATAATTAAATCATAGCTCATTTCTTTTCATGATTTTGACTGCAAATTGTACCTTTATTATCTTTCTAATCTTACCTTTAGAGGAAAAAAGAATATTTGGTTAGAAAACATGGCACAGTTTGCCAACCATGTGCCAGAAGCTGTTGTGTGAAGCCTTTTGTTTCTTCCATTTAGGCAACGGATCCAGATGCTGGGATAAACGGCCAGGTGCACTACAGCCTGGGGAACTTCAACAACCTCTTCCGCATTACATCCAATGGGAGCATTTACACAGCCGTGAAGCTGAACAGGGAAGCCAGGGACCACTATGAACTGGTTGTTGTAGCAACAGATGGAGCGGTACATCCTCGACATTCAACTCTGACACTGTACATCAAGGTGCTGGACATTGATGATAACAGTCCTGTTTTTACCAATTCAACATACACGGTTGTTGTTGAAGAGAATCTGCCAGCCGGGACCTCCTTCCTTCAAATAGAGGTGTGTGGACAAGCATTAATTCCATGACATCTGTATTATAAGATTAGCTGTGAGGAGAAGACACTGAAGTTTAACTATAAACAGAAAAGCTTAAATTCAGATAAGCTATAGATAAACCTTATTGTGGTTTTTGTTTTTTGGGTTGTTTTTTTTGTTTTTTTTTTTTTGTTTGTGAACACCTTCCTCTGGGAGAACCTTGCTGGGCAGTGGTGGCGCACGTCTTTAATCCCAGCACTCAGGAGACAGAGGCAGGCGTATTTCTGAGTTCAAGGCCAGCCTGGTTTACAGAGTGAGTTCCAGGACAGCCAGGGATACACAGAGAAACCCTGTCTCGAAAAACAAACAAACAAAAAAAAAAAAAAGAGAAAGTTTTCAATCTTAAGAAATATCTTACATTTATATATATTGAATAATATGGCTTTATCACATTGACAACACAAAGAAAAAGCTGAATTTCTTTAAAAAATATTAATTTTTTTGCAAGTGTCCTCCACATCTATCAAAGGGCTTCCACAAACATCAAATAGGTATTAATATATGTATATATGTATATATATACATGTATATATGTATATATATACATATATATATATATACATTTACACACATATATATACATGTACATGTGTTCAAGTATATGTATATATGACATGTATATATTCACATATACATATATACATATGAATTAATATACATTCCCCATATAATTTGTACACACATATGTAATATTATTTATTCTGTAGCAACTTTTTTTTCATTTTCCCATTTTCCAAATTTCTAAATCTTCTTAACTGAATTTCCATATTAAAACCTCTTTGTTCAACTGTAATATTATCAGCATCTTCTGACTTTTTAAGACAATAGCTCAGGTTAACCTACAAATGTCATTTTTGGAATAGCCCATTTAATTCTGACAGAGTGTCTGTGAAGCATATTATAGCAAAGAGGTAAATGTCAATATGTCTATATTTCACCTGCAAAGCACAACTTGAATTTTTCTATCAAAGATTTCTTGATATACTTCAACAAATGCTCACCTAGGTTACAGACATTAATAAATCAAGTCAAGATGTGTGCTAACCTGTAAAGAATCATCTGTCCATTTGTTCATCCATCCACTTTTTCAACAATCATGTATCATAGATGCCCAACTGTAAATGTCATGTTTTTTCCCTCAGATGATAGGATGAGATGAGATGAGAGCCACACCCAACCCATGCAAGTACATGATTTGAGCTGAGCCCAAAACTTTTCTTTCTCTGTCCTAACTATCCTTAGACCTAGGCCTGGAAGCCTCTAGCCTCCATGCAATCTAATCTTCCAAGCTGACTGATTCAATCTGGCTTCTCTCGGCTCCAGCCTGAATTGCTCTACTTGACTGCATACTAACTTTGGCAATAAGTTCTAATCTTCTGGAACCTTCTCATTCTCTGTCTTCTATTGTGTCTAGTTTGTTCTCTCTGCAACCTGTCTCTGTAAGACTGTCCTGGTAAAACACACATACACACATGCACACACACACCCACACACACAAACACCACACCATACCACTCCACACATTACACCTTTTCTCTCTCTCTCCCTGTTAACTAGCCTCTTTCCTGTGCTGTTCTCCTGGGAGTTGGGCATATCCTATCTCTGACTCATTCTGTCAGATCTTTCTGTTTCATCACTCTGCCCCTTAATTAGATGTCACTTTCAAACATGGCTACTCCTTCTACAAACTAACCTTACCTTTACTGCTAGGGATTAAAGGTAGTGTTCGAAGGACAATATTCTAGACAGATCATAATGTAATCCAGGGCATGTCTACATTTCAGCTGGATCACATCTTTGTATGTGATCCCTTGCATGAGCAGCTATGTTGCTGGATGAAAATTCCTCTACACCCAACTATATATTATGTCTCCTGCTATATTTTTAGTAATTATATTTTGATATTATAATCATATCATTTCCTCTTTTCCTTTCCTCCTTCTAAATATCCTCAGTACTTCTTGCTCTCTTTCAAATTTATGTCTCCCTTTTCCATCAGTTGTTACATACATATATGTTACATATATATATATATATATATATATATATACACACACACACACACACACACACACACACACACATTTTTTTGGTAACGCAAAAGTATCAAGATGGATTCACAACCTCTAGAGAATTCTCAGCCAGCTTTATACAACACCCAACATTGCTATTCAGAAGCAAAGTCTTAAATACCAAAGACATACTTTCTATACAAACTTGAGTGGTTTAAAAATTTTTTTCCTGCTAGGAAAAGCTACTTTGCAACTGTGAACTAAGAAGCAAGTCAGCTACCAGACAAAGGGAGAAACAGAAAGGATTATTCAAGGCCATGTAAAAATAAAACGATCAAAATGTCAAGGGGGATGCTGATTGATGTTCAAGGTTCTAAAGAGCCAGAAGGCATTGTGTTCTGTCACAGCATTTGGAGGATTAGATTGCTGTCATTTGAATCTTGAATGTCCCCCAAGGCCCAAATGCTCAAGGCTTGGTCCTCAACCTGTGGAATTATTATATGTTGGGGCACAGAGAACATGCCCTTGAAGAAAGCTATTGAATCCCCAGCCCATTCATATTTCTCTCTGTTTCCTGGGTTTCATGACACAGACAAAGCCTCTGTGGTCCTAGTTTACCACCATGCTGTGCTATACCTCGGCATAGTGACCAGGGACTGAACTTCACTTTATGAGTTACTTAGCAGAAGAATTTTGTTAATAATATCAGAAAAGCGACTGACAGTGTTGGTCAAAGACAAAGTAGAAACAGGAGAATTTTCAACAGGAAGATGTCACAGTCTGTGCTTTGACTGATTCACTCTACTGTGATGTTGTGAACTGATAAGAGGAGATTAAGACTAATAGCTATGCAGTATGTACCCAAATGAGTGCTCATTCAATAGACCCACAGTTCTGTACTTCTGTTCTTAAAGTTCTGCTTCCTCCAGCAAGGAGCTATTCCCAGTCTGTGCCACTGAACAGAATGGCCTCTATATCGCCACAAAAAAACAAAAGCAGAAAAAAACCATCTTTTCATTTGGGCTCCAATTCAGATCATCTTTGGACACTACATCATCTTTTCCCTTTTATTTGGGTATTTATGTCTTGTTTCTCTTCCAGGCTATGGTATTTATACCTGAGTTCATTTTATTCTGTTCACTGCAGCTTCTACATAATGAGTGTTTAACAGACTCTGGTCAAAGGGCAGGGAAGTTCAGGGGAGAAGCCTTCATAAGTTACCTCACTCTTCCCAGGCATCCTTTCTCTATTTCCTTATCTTCTTTATGGGATTTTAGAACCTGTGTATGTAAATCACTCCCTCAATATTTATATTCACAAATATTTTATGTTCATTAGCTTACGTCTGTCCTTTCTCCTTCTTTCTATTTCCCGTTTAACAATAAATGACACGTGTCTCTTCTCTATCATCAATTTCATGCTGTCCAAGGCACTGATGTGTTTCCTTCAGCCCTTAGTCCACTTGTGGCAAACCCTCTGATGTAATCATTCTTCTTTCTGACTTGTACTAGGCCAAGGATGTTGATCTTGGAGCCAATGTGTCATATCGGATCAGAAGCCCGGAAGTGAAGCACCTTTTTGCATTGCATCCATTTACTGGGGAATTGTCTCTTCTGAGGAGTTTGGATTATGAGGCCTTTCCTGACCAAGAGGCAAGCATCACATTCTTAGTGGAGGCCTTTGATATTTATGGAACGATGCCACCTGGTATAGCAACAGTCACGGTAATTGTGAAGGTAAGGAACCTGGGGTGACTGCCCTTTTCTCTAAATATGCCACTTCCATCTTTTTAAAGTCATGGTGTATTTTTGGAACAAGCCATAAGGACTGAGAGGGATAATGATTTATTGATGTGAACTACTTACGGAGACGTGCAAAATAACCCTACAAGGTGGATTTTAAAGATACATTAAACAAATCTTTGAAGGACAGCTATGAGTCTGCCACATGCTGTGACTGGTCAAATCAGAATTTCATTTTGATACAGTATGGTCCACAGTTCATAGCAATGTAGATATTAACCTTCCGAGGTTAGAAAAAGAGAGATACAGAGTACAGATGATGAAGAGTTCATTGGCCTCAGAATGAATGAGTTTTAGTTTGTAATTTCAAGACTCTGAGATAAAAAGAGCTGCAGAGACAGGTATGTTTAATGTTCAACTCTGGATCAACCTTCTATTTTTCTGCATTGGGGCTTAGCTTATCTTCCTAGTGGATAAGAATTTTTCTTGACCTCCAGGTATGGTGGTCAACACAATCATGGTTTTAGAAAAAGTGAGGCAAAGAGGGTCCCCCACAAGAACAATACAAGCCTGGTCTGTGTTGTTAGTTCTAGGGTGTGTAAACACACTCTTGGGGTAAGGAGAAGTTGCCATGACAGGAAAGTAGAGACAGTGAGAATGACAAAAATGATCACATACATCAAAACCACACCTGAACCGGATGACAAATGGCTTGCTTTTCTTACCTTAATGCTGTGGCAGGCCTTAATCATTAAAAAGAGAAAAATAGTCCAATTGTTACTGATATGTGTAACTATAACTTTTATTTGCCGGATGTAATTCTCCTCTCCTAAGCTTTCTGTCTCTATATGTGAACCTAGGCCAAATCCTGGAAGCTTCTACCCTTTGTACAATCTTGTCTAGACCTAGAATGTTTTCAGCCTCTAAGACTTACTACTGCATAAATTCAGCCTTTCTAGATCTTTCTGAATTTTGGCTGGCTGCTTCAACTCAGCTATTCTGGTTCAAACTCCTCTCCAAGCTGACTGATCCAATCTAGCTTCTCTCAGCTTCTCCAGAATTGCTCTGCTTGGCCTCACACTAATGTTGGCAATCTGTTCTGATCTTTGGTCTCATTCTCATTCTCTGGTTCATTCTGTCTTAGCCTGTATCTAGATTGTTCTTTCTCTGTAACCCTTCTCTGTACAAACTGTCCCAGTAAAACTGCCCTTTTCTCTTTCTGCATCTCAAGCATCTTCCCTTTCCTTTCTCTTCTTGTGAGAGTTGAGCATATCGTATTCTGTCAAATCTTTCTCTGATTCATCACCTTGTCTGCCACTCAATTAAACATCACTTTCAAACATGGGTACTTCCTTCTACAAACTGACTTTACCTTCATTGTTTGGGATTAAAGGGAGTACTAAGAGTGTGTCTGTATCCCAGCCAGAGAGATTATAGATGCATGCTAAGGGCTGAGCCACACCACAACTAGAAATAGGTTCTTCCATTAAATAAGACAATCTCAGGGTTCACAGTGTGATAAAAAATCCTGCAACAGACATGTGACACTGGGAGATGCCTTTTATTTGATGGTGTCTTCCTGTTCTCCCCAGGTTAAAAAAATCACTAATCAAATGTCACTGACTTCTCTATGAGGAGTTACCCAAGAGTGGAATTGGCTACACTGGCTTTAGGGTAGACTTATGCACATGTAAGTAGTCAGAAGAAGTCAAATTAGAAGTAAATATATCAATTGATTAGAACAGAGTCTGCTTTGATTGTATCCATGGAAGAAGTCAGTAGAGACAAACTGGGTTCAAATATTTTATTTTTTAAAAAGCAGAATAAAGATGTGTTTTTAATGATGCTGGCTTTCTAGATAGGTCTTCCTTTTCCCAGGCTGCTCTTCACTGTGAGCCACAATTTCACTAAGACTCACCACAGCATCTACAAGGGATCCAGTCACTGTGGCTAATCCTGTCCTCTAAATTTAGAGGACGTTGGACTAATTCTGTGTCTCAGTCCTTTGTTTTATTCAGAGAAGTCAAGTATTCCAGTGAATTATTCTACCTAATCCGTGTCATTTATTTATCATGCATTTGAAACGAAACTTCTCTAATAATCATATACATGTTCAACATCAGTTTTTCCTTACTTATAAAAGCATAATAAAATTCCAGGCTATATTTCTAAAGGTGGATGGTTATTTTTCTGGTAACTCCAGGTAGGATATGCAAATTCAAACTTTAAAGCTCTCCCATATACCACTGAAGCCAACAAAATGTCCCCACTGTTCCTAACAGACAACTAAAGTACAGTTCCCGTTTCTCTACTAATAAAACCTCCCCAAACTTGCAAACTCTCTGATCTTTGTTTGCTTCTATCCATACTGGCAGGCCGTCCTACTAATCATATAATTTCATGGTATTTGAGGGAGAGATATTTGTTCCACAAACAGTCACCACAGCGAAAGTGTCTTAAAGATCCTCTTTTTGAAAAGTATGAACAGAGGAGTGGTTTCTTTTGCAAAGAAGAAAACAAAATGAAATGGTAAATATTTAGTATTGAGCACATCTAATATTTTAAACCTTGGTAAATGTGTAAATCAAGGGATACTTGAAAGAACATATGTCTACGTGATGAACAAAATAAAGAGTTTACAACAAATAGTGGTTTAAAACTTTCCCAGGGTCAAGTTCCAATAGTCTAACCCAACTATATTTTAATATATAATAATACAATATATAATAGTATAATATATCTTATACTATTATAATAGCATAAAAACTATATTTTGTTGTAGATTTAGAGGGCACTGATAGACAAACCCTTATTGTATGGAAAATAGTAAATTATGTACTATGGGTAAGTATCTAAAATCAAAAACAAAACTCCAAAATGTAAATAGTGAGATCCAGTATGATATCCTGTCTTCCAGACTGCTATAAAGCAAGCTAGCTCTTAGAATCCAAGATATATAATCCAATCATAGAATGATATAATTGCAGAACTAGAAGGAGTGCAGATCAGAAAGGCTGACAGTGTTCATAAGCAAATGACATCTTCAAGGGACAAAAGGGTGTTTGCCTGTCCCAGAGTGCTCTGTGAGGCAGGAAGAGCTAGACAGAAGGTTTGCAATAAAAGATTGCCCATATACAGGCTCAGGTTGTGGCAAACATTGGCTCATACAAGGACCTCATATTTTGTTCTTTTGAAGGACTTTCTTCCAGAACAAAATATTGCTATTCCACAGACTATAAACAAGATATTGGCTCTTCTAGAAGGAACCAATGTGCAGGGCCATGGCAGCACTGACAAAGCCACAGCACCTCAGGGCCACTAAGTAGGATCTTGGCTTTCATTTGGACATAGAAGCCATGGATTGTCCAAAAAGAGGCAGAACCTCTACATGCTTTAAAACTAGCAACAACCATCAAATTCCTGTCTAAATGGGGACATTTGAACAAAAAGATAATCATAAGAAACTAGCTATTGAAATATTGGTTGTTATTTGCTACCCATGTTCACTTCCTCCTCTGGGTCGCCAAATGGATCTGGACTGGAGGGAGGGAAGCTTAACCAAGTAGGCAAAGCAGGATCTTAGTCAGTGAGGCAATAAACACACCTGGGAACAGCTCCAAAGCAGTGGTTCATTTATTGGGGGGAGGGGTATTTATGCCCTAGGGAGATGACCAGGGTCTCTGGGGAAAGGTTTGCATGACTGTGTATCACTGACCAGAGCAGGGGTGTTCGAAGATGCTTCATCTGCATACATAGGGGCTGTAGAGTCAAGGGAGGAGAAAACCTTATAAAGTCATACAAGGAGGAAAGACTAATAACTGTCAGAGTAATAAATTCCAGCTAAGGTTGATGGAGGGGGAACCATCTTTATGTCACTTCAGTCCTCATATTTGAGGTATCTGGGGTTGAACATTCCTTGACCCCTTCCTCCATAACCCTGGACCATTACAGTCCCACAGTTATTCTTAAAATGTACCAAATTGTGGGGCTGGAGAGATTTCTGCATGATTAAGAACATTGTTTTTGCTCTTCCAGAGGACCTGGGTTTAATTCCTGGTACCCACATGGAAGCTCACACCATACTTGTAACTCCAGTTCTAGAAATCTGATGCTCTCTTCTTGCCTCTGCATGCATCAGACATGCACAGACACATATGCAAGGAAAACACCCCTTCACATAAAATATAATATAAAAATTTAAAAATGAAATACTGAGCTCTTCCATAGGTTATTTATTTTGAAAAAAAAAAAAAAAGATTTTGTATGGTGGCCTTCCAATATCTTTCCTCTTCTCGTCTGCTGGTCAATGTCTTTTTAATGTTTCTTCTAATGCATTGGCCATCAAATTTTAAAAGCTGAACACACAGGGAGACATGATTTGGGCTGAAACAAATAATTGTTTCGGACCTCTTCATATTCTCTCAGCCTAGACTGTGAACCAAAATGTCACCTGTTGCCTCTAGACTAGAGGAAGCCAATAAAAAATATACATACAAGTTGAATTTGTCTTCTGAGCTGTGGCAGTTACAATGGATCTCTTAGAACTTCATTAGTAATGCATGGTGGTTTCTGGAAATCCTAAGAATGTACCTTATTAGGGCATATAATACAGCCTTTTAACATTCATTGATTAGCACTTTTACTCCTAACTTTTAAAAAAAATCTCTTGTCACGGTTTACGAGCTCTCACCCACTTCCAGTGGGAGTGAGGGAAGCTGTTAAGATCTCATTCCTACTAAGGCCTTATGACCATTGATACAGGTTCTGTGGTCATAGTGACTTTCCAACCCTGTTCAGCGCTGTCTCTGCCCCAAGGGGCTACCTGTCATACACTGTATGGTGCTTTGGTATCTTAATATATCCTCAGAAAACTTTGATTGAACTTATTCAGTTTTCCAAGCAATAATAATCTACATCTTCAACATCTCAGATTTGTCTGTCAGGAATCTGTTAATAATACACTACTACTCAGAGATAGTAATCACACACAGACACAAACAGACAGACAGACATACATACACCACATACATGCTCACATACAACACTACACACATACATACACACCATAGACAAACACACACATACATATACCACATACACACATATATACACACATCATAGACAAATACCACACACACACACACATACACACATACAGATGCATATACACATACACACATATATACATGTACACACACACATACGTACAAACATATATATACACTAAACCCATAAACAAATAACTTTGGAAAAATGAGACTACACAAAAGTTAATACATTTCTACATAGCAGAGCTTCATATAATGTTAATATAGATTGTCTGTTTCAGAGAAATAAAATGATACTTTTTATACCAATAAAGAGTATTTGGTCCTGTTTATAAAGCCTCTTCTGAGACTAATGTTCCAAAGAATGATACTTGAGGAAACCTCCTTAGGTTTTAGAAAAAACAAATATCTGTATGGTTGAATATTGAATGGGTTCTTTTCTTTTCTTTTTTTTTTTTTTTTTTTTTTTTTTTTAGTTTTTTGAGACAGGGTTTCTCTGTGTAGCCCTGGCTGTCCTGGAACTCACTCTGTAGACCAGGCTGGCTTCAAACTCAGAAATCCACCTGTTTCTGCCTCCCAAGTGCTGGGATTAAAGGCATGCGCCACCACTGCCCAGCCATTGTTTTAAATGTAGATATAAATTCTACCTATTTTCTATCTTACCTCTAACAAAAACTTTCATAAAAACTTTAAAACTATGCCATGGCTAAAGAGATGTAGGTTCTTGAGACAAATACGGAAGATTGTTTAAAATTACCTTCAGAAAGTGGTATTTTAAATGTTATATGAGATTTTTCTTTTGTTTTGCTTTGTTCTTTGTTTCATTTTGTATTTTTTGTTTTATTCGGTTGTCTGTCTGGTTAGGTTTTTTGTTTGGTTGTTTGGTTGGTTGAATTTTATTTTTTTCAAGACAGGGTTTCTCTGTGTAGCCACTGCTGTCTGGAGCTGGTTCTGTAGATCAGACTGACCTCAAACTCACAGAGATCCTTGTGCCTCTGTCTCCTGAATGCTGCAACTAAAGGTGTGCGCCACCACATCCAGCTGTTTTGTTTTATTTTTAATGAAAATTCAGATCAAGTCTTCTTCCCTAAAATGTTTCAATGAGTTTTGTCCTTGCCTTCAGATATCAAGATAAAGGTTTAGGGTCTGACTCACCAGATTTCAATTGGGCCTTTACCTTTTATAAGCTGAATACTGTAAGCAATTTATATTATGCATATTATATATAATATATAAAATATATATTAAAATAAATATATAATAATATATATTTAATAAGTATATAATATATGGAATATATTATATATAATGTAAATTGCTTACAGTATATATACTATGATAATGAACATAGGCCTTTAGTATCTAGGTTGGAGTGTTAATGTTCCTCAAAAGTTCTTCTGTTATATAGTGTTAAAACACTGAGAACCAGGGATCTTGTTGATTTGTTTCCAAGGGCACTGACCTCATACAGGGATTAATTCACTAACAGATTATAGAGGAATGAATTAGGGAGGGTCTTTGTTTAAATTAAGGTATCTCTTTTGCTTTGTTTTCTGGCCACCATGAAAGTACAAAGCTTGGTCTATAATATTCTTCAAACTCAGAACTATAACTCAAACTAGATCAATCCTTCCTTAATTTTCTCAGATATTTTGCTGCAGCAAAAAGATTACAAACTCGGAAATTCCACCGTTCCCTAACAAATCTAGGTGTGTTAGGGTTACTATTGCAGTTACGTAGCATGGTGACTAAAAGCAAGTTGGGGAGGAAAGGGTTTACTCCGCTTATAATTTCACATCACAGTTGACCATCAAAGGAAGTCAAGACAGAAACTCAAACGGGGCAAGAACTTGGACGCAGCATCTGGTGCAGAAGGCGAAGGAATGCTGCTTACTGGCTTGCTTAGTCCACATGGCTGGATGTCTCAGTTTGTCTTCTGTATATGCTGGAATCCTAAAGAAATAGGCATTAATGGCAGTGAAGAAATGGACTTGCTAGCGAGGGCAGAAAGAAGCGGGCAAAGAGCAAAAGCTTCCTTATACAGACTTGGCAGCTGAAGGTGTTGCTTACATTAAAGCCATGTATCTTCCCACCTCGAAGATCCACATTAGAACTGGATCTACCTGCTTCAAATGAAGTAAAATAAATAATAATAGTAATAATAAAAATCCCTCACAGGTGTGCCCTCCTGCCGCCTGTGCCCTGGACTACTTGCTGTCCAGCCCAACCTGCCCTTAGGGGTTAAAGGAGAGGTGGTGCAGAGTCAGTGACACAGACTCTGGGGGCAGGTGAGAAACGCCACAGCAAGCTCATCTTATCATTGCTGCAAGCTCCTTTAATACCGCCACCCTGCCCCACTGGTCCCAAGAAAGCATCTTTTCTAAACAGCAATTCCTGATAGGCCGGCATTGTCTGTGCCTGCAATCCTTGGTCTCTCAGGCAGTCCTCAATTAGGTCCTCCTGCAGGAGGTGCTTTTGGGTCTGGGCAGCCAGCCGTTTACATAGAGGGAGCCCACCGTTCCTCCTACACCCTCCAACTTTGAATTCTAGCTAATTCCAGATGTCAAGTGGGCAACCATGAACAACCATCGCACTGGACAACTAAGAAAGAATCTTCCGGTCATGAGTTTAGTTTTCAAAGACTGAAAATATCGAAGAATTTGACTTCTATTTAAGAATGTCCCCGTGCAAAGCAGGAAAACATGTCATTTGTCTAAAGGTGCGCATGCTTTGACTCAGGAGTGTGGGGATGAGAGGAGTCAGGAAGCATAACCTAAGAAAGTAGCAAGAAACAGAAGACAAACCTACAGGAAACAAGAGTGTAACAGCTCCTGCATGGACTCTGTCTGCCAGGAATAGACCTAATAGGCACAGAAAATAAAGCCAACTGTCCTTCACTGAGAGGAGTTGGAGGAGGGCAGGGTAGCCAGAGAAGTCAGTGCCCAAGGCAGGCAGAATCGTTAGAAGCATAGAGGTAGATCCATCCTCTGTTTCACATCACTGTATTTCTTTGGGGGAGGGTCGGAGCTGAAGGAGACTAAGACCACAATTGACTCATATTTATGAAACATCTCGTCTTGGCCATCTCTTTATATTTAGTTTCTGTGTTCATTTTTTCAACTTGTTATCCATTTATAAACTGGCCAGCTAGCATACAGCATCCTGGCATGCTATTCGATGTTTTTTCTTTCTTTCTTTCTTTTTTTTCTCAAACCTACCCTTTAGTCTGGAAAAGAAATGGTCTGCATGATTATTTTAGACTTTCATTTTGAAAATGAATACATAAAACTCTTATTTTTCTTCCGTCTAGCTAACAATAACTTGAGGTCACATCTTATTTGTAGGATGCATGGATTCAAATTACAAGCTTTACTGGTTAAAAAAAAAATAACACAGTGAGAGATGCCTGATGTTGTTTTCATTGAAAACCATGGCAACATTTGGAATGCTCTATTGAAATACAAAAACTAATTTTTGTTCAGATCAACAAATATAACCACAGGAAGCAAACTATAGTGGGTTTTAATGATAAAATTAACTAGGGCAGAGGAAGAAATCTTTTCCTTTTGCCAATACTGCCCTCTTGTGGTAGAGTTGAGCTTTTATATTTAACTGCATAATAGAATTTAACTGCACACCCGCAGTGTTTTGTTTTGTTCCCCCCCTTTGATGGCCCTGAAGCATAAATATAATGAACTATTGATTATGCATGTTGGCATTGCATTCCAATAAACTGTCTCACCCAAAACAGCGCATTCTGGGAGAATGATGGGCAATCTGCCACATATTTCACCCACAATAGAGATCATAAGCCTAAAACATGTAGAGGAGGCCATGAAAAGAAATACTGCTACATTATAACGATATTGATTTATTCTTCATGCTGTCAATGACAAGCAAAATAATGAGAAGGATTAGCAATCTCTTAATTGTCCGCTGTTGTTATAACCTTTGGCACGTGTGTAATCGGTTTATGAGGATGGATATCGAAACACCCAGTGTGAATTCACAAAGGTGAACCTACCAATACCTTCCTAGCAGAAAAGAAAAATGGTTCTTTTCTCTCCATACCTCCAAGAACTGAATTAATGCAACTAGAAAAATACATCCTGCTATCCCACCACCAGAGACTGGAATCTTCCGAAAACTTACATTTTCTTGGGCCCAAGGGACAGGGATAAGCTACAAAACAAACAAACAAACAAACAAAAAACCAGGAGCACACCGAGTTTATCAACCTTTGGAAAGTCATGTAGTTAAATGTGTGATGTTGGATTCTCCTTTTATAACCTCTAGAAGTTACAGTTTATAGGTGCTTATGGATTCCCCTCATTAGCTATAAAATACACTCACTAAATTAATCACTATTTTTTAATCTGTTTATTCACATTAGAACCCATTATCAGCCCTCTGCCATTCCACCTTCCCCTTTTCTTTTGCAAATGGGGAGCCCCCCTCTAGGTGTCACAGTCCTCATAACACAATACCACCTACCACCACCACCACCACCACCACCACCACCACCACCCTGCACACAAAGTAGCTCCAGGACAGGCACATCCTCTCCCACTGAGGCCAGACAAGGCAGGACATTTAGGGGCACAGGATCCACAAGCACGCAGGCAACAGACTCATGGACAGCCCTTGCTCCTGATGTTGGGGGAACCCACATGAAGACCAAGCTGCTCATCTGCTACATATGTGCAGGAGACCTAGGTTCAGACCATGCTTGCTCTTTTGTTGGTGATTCAGTCTCTGGGAGACCCCAACAAAATCAGTGGACAGTATGTATACAAATGCTTCCTCCATTTTCCCTGCCCAGATCCCCAGTCCTTTACACCACTGGTTCTGGAGACCCAGTATTTCTAAGTCCATTTGCTAACTCAGATTCTACACTGCATAACTTGTAAATGAAGTCTTCCTTTTAGAGAAGAGGTTGTGAACACCACATGTCTGAGGACATACCTTTTATTTTTTTCAATTTTGCTGACTGAGCACTGTTTCTAGATAATGCCTTCAGGTTCTTCTTATTTGGCCTACTGTATTGTACACGTGAAAGGAAACTTGCCTCATTTCTCACACATAACTAACCCTGACCATTTCTGCAAAAAGAGAAGTTTACAGTTGATTAAGGAGTACATTTCAAATTAGCATTGGGATAAGAGGTCCTGTTCCCCAATTGGTTCTTGATTTGTCTGTAAAGAAAGCTGGGGACCAATTGCTGGGCAGAAGGTATACGTAGAACTTTCAAGTCCCAGGTGGAAAAGGCAGATGCAAGGAAAGAAAAAGGAGTTTCTGCCATGCTTTGGAGGGAGAAGAAACACAGCAACAATGTGAGGTCTTGTGGGTGGGGGGAGCCGGGGCCTGTGACTACTACTCTAGGCAGGTGAACATGGATGTTTGATAAAGGCTCGGTGGCACTAGCCACTGAAGTTTAGGGCAGGTGGAGAGACGGAGGTAATAAGTTGGTAAGAGCACACTTTTCCAGGCAGTAGATATCAGCACCCAACAATTGTGCCAAAAACACAAGTTATAAAGGAACAAACTTTTGTCTGAGGATTCAAGGGAAGCCGGGTGGGGGCTGGTGGCATGGCAGATCCCAGAGCGAAGGCAGTAACATAAAACTACACAAAACAATTGGGCAGAAAAGATGTGTCTGAACACACATGGAAGAATGAATAGAGTGTTTATCACGTTCATTTAAGAGCAAATTTAAAAATGTGCCTTGGAAAAGAGCAACAGATAATTGACATGATTTGCATAGAGCCTAAAGGTGTATCATGAAGCATCCCAAACAGTGCAAGATGGGATGCTTGATCAAACATTAAAACAATCATTATAGCAAATATTATTAAGTCAGAAAAAAAAGTAGTTTTCCCTAAATGATAAGATGGTTAAAAATCTTGTTCACTCAAAGGAATTGATTTATTGTTTTTGACTCTTACAAATAATTATATCAGTTCAGACAAGTCAGTACCTGTCTGATCCACCACTTTTATTTGTCAAATTATGGTTAGGAGTTTTTACTTTATATGGAGTCAGATAGTATCCAATAGTATAGTATCCAGTGCTTAGTTATCATGGCCTTAACTTAGTATCTACTCAATGACTGGCAGAAAGCCTTCACCACCAGAGTGAAATCAGATACATATAAATTGCTTTGAAATTTCCCCTTAAGTAAATTAACACTGTTTTCTATTTGTAACATATGTAATTGTGAATACCATCACTGTTATTTGTATTCATTAAAATGAAAGTTGAATTAAAGAACATTTCACAGTTTGTTCATGCAATCCTATTAAGCATGTGGGATGTTCAGACTTGTTGTAAGAACACAGAGAAGTTTTAAAAGGAGAAACAAAACAAATTACAAAACATTCTCTTTTATCCTCTTTCCTGAAGTGTATTTAAGGGTGATAGGCAACAGGGTTTCTCTGTGTAGCCTTGGCTGTCCTGAAATTCTCTCTGTAAACCAGGCTAGCCTGGAATTCAGAGATCTGCCTGCCTCTGCTTCTCCAGTGCTGGGATTAAAATGGTTCGCTACAAAACCTGGCTCAGAATGTAACTTTTTAAAAGATCACATTTGGAACCAGGTGGCCAGCGATAGCTTGTTTGGTAAAGCTCTGACTTGCTGGTATGAAAGTCTGAATCCAAGACCCAGAGCCTACGGAAAGAAGGGGGAAGAAGGAAGGGAGAAAACCACTGGGCATGGTGGATGGACAAATCCCTGAGACTCATAAAGCAACCAGTCTAGCCTCCTGGGGAGTCCCAGGACAGTTAGTGACCACTCCTCAAAAGAAGAAGCGCAAGCATACACAGAATGGCACCCTAAGTTGTACTTTTAGCCTTCAAACGCACATGTGAACACATAAACTCCCACCCTACACACATGCTGAACTGGCACACACAAATGCTCATACATTCACACGACACAACATTTCTCTGCATTTTCAAAAGTTAGAATTTGCATCGTACCTTTAGGGATAGCCTGGAGGAAATTCCAAGCATCGCTTGGCTGTGAAAGTGTGATATTCTGAGGGTGGTTTTCAGTTAATATCATACATACGGATACAGGGAGCCGACTTCTCTAGGGTGTCAGCTGGGAGATAAACAGGT
This sequence comes from Rhynchomys soricoides, assembly GCA_019843965.1. Classification (NCBI taxonomy): domain Eukaryota; kingdom Metazoa; phylum Chordata; class Mammalia; order Rodentia; family Muridae; genus Rhynchomys; species Rhynchomys soricoides. The sequence continues at coordinate 7,908,458 of JADRCH010000082.1, forward strand.
CTGGGAGGATAAAACCGGCCTTGGTAAATAGGTTGCATGACATGAAAAGCCGAATCGACCTAATCCGTTCTCAGGTCTCCTTTGACCACAGCACTAAATTTCAGTTCTACTTTACAGGACATGAATGACTATCCTCCAGTGTTTAGCAAGCGAATCTACAAGGGGATGGTGGCTCCAGATGCGGTCAAGGGGACACCAATCACCACTGTTTATGCTGAAGATGCGGATCCACCTGTAAGTAGAAACGCAGCCCGATGCTCCAGGTTGAGGTTAGAAAGTGCCCGGTTCCGAGAAAGCAGTTGGATCTTGAGGACCCTTCTCCTTCTTTGGGGAGTTCTTGCTTACTGAGTACACAGCTACCAGCCATGTTTTATGTGACCACTCATGAAGGTAGACCACTGAGGATAAGCTTTTTAGTTAGATTTCAAATGTTTACTGTTTGCCAATTTATCCAGCATTAATGATAAGTACATGCAGAATTGTTTGCTTTTGGAATCATGAACCATCGTGCAGGATCTTTATTTCAGTTGAGTTTTGTGTGGGAAAGGTAATATATTCATGCATTTCTGTTTTATTTATGCACGTATGCAAACGCTAAGCCCACATATAACACATTTTTATAAACATCAATCTCAGTATCTCTTTCAGAGGTATTTAGAAGATTTTTCTTTAATCATGTAGAGTGTTGACCTATTTCTAAACATCCCAAGTTAGCAATCATGACAGGGGACTTTCAACTAATACATAATTGTAACAGAAATGAAGAAAATTTTTCTTAATGTTGTTAAATTATTACATTTGATACAAGTCAAAAATAATAACGCCAGGATAAAACCTACAGTTCTTTCCAATTTTTTTTATTATTTCTGAACAGAATTTAAGATTTATGTTTTTACTTTGAAGGAACTCATGCTTCTAATGGTTTCTAGAAAATGCAAATAAACATATTAAATGAGCTATTATTGAAAACTCTAAAAAAGATTAAGGCCTTAAATCATGCAAGTATCTTAAAATTATTTCTTAGTGCTAATATGCATATTATTTCTAAAACAATTTTTACATAAAAAAAATCAATGGCAATCATAACATTTTTCTGCTCCAGCAGCAACAATCTGTATGAAGCTTGCTGTGACTATAACATCTGGAAAAAAGAACAAGTTAACTTTCGAAGCAATGGCCTTTAGCTCAGGAGCTCCTTCCATAGGATGTTAAAACATTTTGTAACTGGCTTTATCACAGCTCAGAAAATAAGCAAAAGTTCATAGCTGTAAACACATCAATAGCAAGAAGTACCTGCTGCATACTGTCCACTGTGATCTGTGAGCGCACCAATATCAATGAACATTCACTGACCACTGGGTTAATCAACTTCTGCTGTCAAGAAACTCACAATTGGGCAAGATAGAACTATGGAGAGAAACTAGAACACAGTAGAAATGATAAATGAAGAGTTTAGAAGATCATTAAGTTCAAGAGTGTAATTGATGTGTGGCCTAATGGTTCTGTTCCTCTGTGTAGGATGCTCAAAGTCTTAGGGCATTTGCTCTTGGCACATGTGACTTTGGTACCTGGTGAGCTGATTGTTTCCAAGGGGGTGATAAATGATTTCTTGGTCAATGATCTACTCTATTAAGTTACCGTTCCTAGAAGAAGTCTCTGATTTAAACTATTAAAGTTGTTTTTAAAACTTCCCAGGCCTGCATTTCTGTGGAAGAAAGTTTTAGTTCAAATCCTCAGTTCTTAGTGATTATTGAAATATCTAATGATTAATTGATGACGATGTTGATGATGATGATGACATCTTTTCATCAAGTAAAATAAGTACTCAGATCATTCTATTGACTGAGCATGCTGGCTTCACCTGCGGTATTTACTTACAAAAATCTAATTCTGTTTCCTTTGAACACTGAAACAGTGACAATGTTTCTCCATAGCTATTACTCAGATTTTAGCTTTGTAGCCATTTCTACAGATTCATTCCCTTGAATTAAGATGCCTATAGTTTTGCTGCATCCACACCAATGCAAAATAATAACCTGTTTCCAAGGAAATTTTCAGAAGACAAGTGCTGTATGCATAATTTTAAAATATTATAGTTGATTTTTTTCTTATACTCTGATGTTGGTTTCATAAAATCATATAGTTTCCAGATATGCTTACTGGTGCTTTCTACTCTTGGATTGCTAAATCATTAATTTACCAATAGACAGTAATTTTAATTTGCTGTCCTGTAGGGTTTCTGGTCCTTTATCTATTCCAGTACTTGAGCTATTACTGCTCATATAGTACTAAATGTATATCTGGTGACATCTGTTCTAAATTGTAAGACCTTTAATGGGAGGAAACCCACTCAACATTTGTATTCCCATATCTTAGTTCAGTAAATAATGGTCAGCTAGGAAAATTTGCATAAGGGAATAGATAGATAAAGTGATGTGTGTTTGTATCTTCAGTGTTGGCAAGTTTACAAGATCCTCAGAAGTTCGGATATGTATGTATGTGTGTGTGTGTTTATATATATATATATATATATATATATATATATATATATATATATATATATATATATATTGCTGTCTCCAAGCTTCAGTTAGGTCGCTGAAGAACTGAACATTAAGAATGATATAGAATATGCTTAGTGCAGCGTCTGTTTAAGTGATACTGTTTTAAGTGTCACAGCTATTCAAAAAAACACCTTTATGCTTAGAGATTTACCACATCTTGTTCAAGACATCCTGTTTGATTTGAAGTAAGTGAGAACCACACATTTTCCACTATAAAGTAGCAAGAGCAAACCCTTTGAAGTGTCACAAGCAGAGGTTGAGTGCAGTCTCAGAGCCTGGGAGAACACTATTTCTGAATATAAATTAAAAATTATAAAACGCATGTTGTACAAAATTAAAGCACTCTGGAGGAAGGAGCAACCTTCCAAGATTCTAACACCATTGAGTCTCTTCTGCTCTCCTGGAATGGCAGGATTGACATGAAGGAATGATGGATTGCTGGGAGTGCATGCGCACGCAGGCACACACACTCACACGCACACATGTACACACATGCACACACACACACACACACACACACACACACACGCGCGCACACAGAGCTAACCTTTCCTTTCTACACACTAGGGACGTCCCACTTCAAACTTGCACAAAGCAAAACTCTACGTGTAATTTCCACAAGCATGTCTTGGTTATTTCTGAAGCTTCAGGTCATACTCTGTCATGTGGAATTCTGTTCGTAGGCAAGATTATAGGTGCACTAGAATGTGCATCTATCAACACAGCCGTGGGACAATTGACATACATAAGTGACATGGGCTATTTACCCAGTTCTAAGAAATGACACATAGGATCGCATGGTAGCTCAACTCCTCCAAGTAATCTTTCCTTTCATGTATGTGAGGTTAACAAAATTCGACGGGACCACCAACCAAAGAATGCACATGGAGAGACCCATGGCACTGGCCACATATATGGCAAAGGAGGGCCTTGTTGGACATCAGTGGGAGGAGAAGCCCTTCAGCCTGAGGGTGTTAGATGCCCCAGCATAGGGGAATGCCAGGGAGGGAAGACAGGAGTTGGTGGGTGACTGGGGGAAGACCCTCATAGAGGCAGGGGGAGTGGAGATGGGAAAGGGGATTTCCAAAGGGGAGACCTGGAAAGGGGAAAACATTTGAAATGTAAATAAAGTATGAAAAAATATGACTTAATGTTAGTAACTCACAAACTTCCTTATTTTTGAACAAATACATGGTTTTAGAGAATTATGTAAAAAAATCCTCATGAGAAAGGTCATAAATAATCAATAGGAATTGGCTTAAAATCCATTCCTAAGTAGTAAGTATTCTTAGAATATTTTTTTCAGAAGGAATAATGAGACAGTAATCACCAGGGTGATGTCTTTCATATATTTCGATGAAGATGTGAGACTTAACAGTTCTGGATTCAGACAAGCCACCAAAGACTATTTTAGGGAGTGTTTGTACAGATGGCTTTAACAGCCATCCTCACTGTTCAGGGGTACCTCTGCTCTTCTCTACAGAAGGGAAAAGATGGCCATTTATTTTATTTCTACAATGAGTAATTTGTGTTTTAATTAAACTGCTGTAATGTCACCAGGAATGCCAGCCGATTGGCATTCCTGAGAAAGCTTACCCTTTACTCCACAGCTCGTGATAACTAGAGAGTTGATAAAAGGAGTGATCCCATTTTGACTCACAGCTTGCTCTGTATGCAACACTGAAGGCTGCCCAGACCTAGAAATGTTACATTGTGTTTTTACCTCGTTAGCCCGCCCCTCTGTTTCTTTTCCTTTAGTATCATTGCTCATTTATTTTTTACAACTCTTTCTTTTCCAGACTCTGTTGTAGCATAGCATTGATTCAGGTTATTGCCAGCTTTGCTGAAGAAACTGTTAACTACACGGTGTAGAACATGTGGAGTATACACAGCTCATGGGTTCTTTCTTACATGGTAAAGCTGAAAACAGATACAATCATGGCCTACTTGCACCATGAATAGCTTGCAAACACTGAGATGACGTAGAACAAGCTCATGTCCCTTTGGTTACAGATAATTAGGTGGAAAGAATACCATAAAACAGATGGGGTGGGGTTTTTTAATGACAGTGGGGCATAGTTAGATTTGAAGGCAAAAATGAGAGCATAGGGAAGGTTTATGAGAAAGGTAAATATGATTAATATTTAGAATTGGCTTATCAATGCATTTTAAGTATCTGTCATTTATGGCCTCTCTGGGGCTTACATTATTTTATGTAGCATTAAAATGATATGTTTTAGGTAATGTGTTATGAACTTTAAGTTACTCAAAACAATTATGTGGTTGCTATTTTTACTTGTGATCAATTAATTTAGAGTTGAGAATGTTTCCGGTCTTATTTAGAAACTGTCAAGCTTATCAAGGTTAAAGGGATATGATTGTTTATTTTTTATTGAAAATACATTTCTTTCATATAATATATTGACATCACAGTTATCCCCACTTATCTCTTCCCTAATTTTCTCTCCCTCTCCACCCTTCCAACTCCTTGCCTTCTTTCCCTCTCTCTCTCTTTAAAAAGTAAACAGGCAAATAAAACAAGCAAAATAAAGAAAAAGTACAGGAAAAACACAACACACAGCAACACACACTCATACACATATACACATGCACACAAACACACAGATACATACACTCATACTCTCACACACATACATACATGTTCACAATCATACACACTCACACACAGATACATATACTCACACACACTCATAGATACACAGACTCACATACACACTCTCTTACACACACATTCACACACACAATTAAAACATAGATTGTAAACCATAATATATAAACAAAAGGTCAGCAAGGTAAAAATTACCCAAATAAAGCAACGAGACAGAAAGTCTCCAGAAATAGCATGGAGTTCATTTTGTGTTGGCCATCTACTGCTGTGCACAGACCTGGCCTTGTGATTTATAAGTGTGGTTTATAGACCGAGTGAGACTCTAGTGGAGACACTATTCTTCCTTTGCAAGTGATTACCAGTTGTAGATAGCTTCTTAGATATGGTTGTGAGCTATGTCCACCTCCCCCTCTCAGTGCTGGGACCCCTCCTGGCTTGGAGCTGTGCAGGCTGCCACTGCCTCTGTGAGTGCACAAGTGTGTCAGTGCCATTACATCTAGAAGAAACTGTTTTCTTGGTATCAACTATTCCCTCTGCTCTTACAACCTTTCTGCTCCCTCTTCTGCAGAGTTCCCTGAGCCCTGAGGGTAGGGGATTGATGAAGACATCCCACCTAGGACTGGACATTCCAAGGTTTCTTGTTTTCTGCACAATGTCTAGTTGCAGGTCTCTGAATTCCTGTCTAACTGCCAAAGAAAGTGTCTGTGACGCTGACTGAGTAAGATATTGATCTATAGGTATGGCAGAGTGTCATTAGGAGTCATTCCTTTACTATGTATGCTCCTAGTAGCAGAGCAGTAGTATTTTGGTTTTCCCTTAGGTCTATGACTTATCTAGTCTCATGTTCTTGGCTACCCGAACTCTGCTGGGCATTGTCTTTAAATCTAATCAAACAGTGATTGGTTACTCTCACAACTTGTATGCCATTATTGTACCAGTATATCATGCAGACAAGTCACTGATGTAGATCAAAGGGTTTATAGATTTTTAGATGTTTAACATTTTTCTCTGGTAGTATGAAAAGCACCTGCTAGTATCATGAACTATGTCAATGAAGGTGAAGGTTTCTACTTAGGCACCAGCTTATCTTCTCCATATTCAATGATGTATATAACTGTTGTCTTCAGCAATAGGTCCTTACTAGCAGTTTGTGGAAAACAAACAATAGCTTTGGTCATAGTCTAAGTTGTTTGGGGGGTTTCCTTGGGACCTCTTTGGTCAATAACTAAATTGGATATAAACAATTCCTGGCAATGGAGGTCTCTCTAAATAGAAATAAATGTATAGTTGGGGCTTTGTCTCCCATTATCCTGTAGCTCCAATTAGATTTCTTTAAAATATGTGTTTATTTCATGAATCATCTACTATAATAGGTTTCCATATAACTCCTCAAATGATCCTTATTAATAGCTGTCCCTCCCCATATTCTCTCCCTTAGCCCCTTAGCTCTTTCTTTTACCTCTCCATTCAATCCTGGATGGATTGTAGCATGTATATTATATGATTGAAAGCTGCCATCCACATATAAAGAGAATGCATACTGTCTTAATTGAGGGTTTATTGTTGTGAAGAGACACCATGACCAAGGAAACTCTTACAGAGAACAACATTTAATTGGGGCTGGCTTACAGTTTCAGAGGTTCACTCCATTATCATCATGGTGGGAAGCATGGCAGCAGACAGGCAGACATAGTAATGGGGGAGATGAGAGTTCTACATCTTGATCGGAAAGCGTACAGGAGACTGGCTTATGCAGGCAGTCAGAAGGAGAGTCCCTCTTCCACTGGTGGAGCTTGAACACTAGGAGACCTCAAAGCTTGGCTACACAGTGACTCACTTCCTCCAAGAAGGCCACACCAGTTCTAACAAGGCCACATCTCCTATTAGTGTCACTTCCCATGTTCAGGTCTGGGTTGAGCAGAGTTTCTTCTGTTTGCTTTTTGTAGAGTAATTTGAGGAGTATTGGCATTAATACTTCTTGTAGAATTACACTGAATCTATCTGAGGGAGGGGGAGTTTTAATTACTATTTCTATTTCATTGGTGTTTATATCTGTGAGTTTAATTGCTTATCTAATCTTGATATAAATTTTCTTTTAAGTTTTCCAGTTTTGTAGAGTATAGATTCTTCAAGCATGTTCTCTGGATTTCTGAGATATCTGTTGTGATCTTGCCCTTTTCATCTCTACTTTAAACTATTTATATCTTCTAGTTAATTTGGTTAAGGGTTTATTTTCTCAAAGAACCAACTCTTTGTTTAATTGATACTTTATAATTTTTATTTCTATTTTATTTATTTTGGCACTAAGTTTGATTATTTCTTACTGTCAATTCCCTTTTAGGTATTATTTTTTCTTGTTGTTCTAAAGATTTCAGATGTGTAGCTAACTTACTAATATGAGATCTCTCCAAAATTTTATGTGTGTACTTAGTGTTGCGAACTTGTATCTTAGAACTGCCCTCATGTCCCATAAGTTTGGATATGTTTTTATTATTATTATTATTATTATTATTATTGTTGTTGTAATTCAATTCTAGAAAGGTTTTCAGAAGTATGTGAAGATTAAAATGACAGTTCATTAAGAAAACATCCAGTATACTATGTCTGGGATACATTAGATGTTGAATTGATTTATTGTTAAAAGATCTTTACACCTTGAAATATTTGTGGTTCCATAGAAAAGTAGTTAATTTTTGTCTTTACCTATCTTTCATTTAGTAGTGAGTTGTTCAGTTTCCATGAGTTTGTAAACTTTCTATTGTTTTTGTTGTTGATGATATCCAGCTATACTCTGTGGTGCTCAGATAGTGTTCGGGCTGTTATTTCAATTTTTTTTTTTTTGAGACTTGTGTATCTGAGTATGTGATCAATTAAAAAGTATCACCCCATGATATAATTCACACCATTTTTTTTCTTCTGGTAGAAATTAACCGTGTAGAACAAGGTCACAACACAAGGGGCATTTCCTATAGTACAGGGTAAAATATAACACTTCATAATTGTATTTTACTCATAGAACTTTCAATAGATATTAAATAAGATGCTTTATCCTGGACATCTTAATAGAAATAATAGGAGCAAGCCTTCTGAAAGAGATACTTGGCTTTTTGTGACCAGTATTCTTTAGCTTTAACCATCTGTCTATGAAAACTTGTCTTTGCTTATTTCTGAGTCATTTTTCTTTTGTCATTATTTATTTGCATTGCATCTTTGTTTATAATTTTTCTTTCAGGAATGATATTTAGCTTCAGGTATAGATTTCTTATGTGAAATGTGTTAAATTTGCCTATAAATATACCACAGTTCTCAATTTTCTACTGAACTTCTTACAGATGGTCTCTATGGGAATTGTTCATGGCATCTTAACTGTATTTCTAGGAGTTTTGATGTGACCACACACTTAATATCAGTTTATGCTACATGAAAGTGAGCCCCTTACTTTCACACACTCAGCCATCAATTTCTAAACAATACATCTTGTTGCATATTTGCTTAGCTGAGGATACACACTGAGTTCTTATATGTATGGGGCTTTATTTTGTTTATACATATAAAATATAACTTGACAACCTATTAGAGCCTTCTAATGTTTTCTCTTTAACACTGTACATGTATGTACCCCACTATCTTAAGTTATTTAAAAATATATATAAAGCCAAGGAAATTTTATTATTGTTATCATTGGTGTTTTTGCTTTTATCTGTCTACTAGAAATAATCTACACACTAGCAATGTAATTAGATATTGATTCCCATGTTAATATTGTCTGATATTTATGGTCCCTTAGATGCAAACATAATGTTCATCAGCTCAAACGAGTTTCCAGGAGCTTCAAGGAAATGGGTTTTGAATGAACCTGTGCCAACCCTACATAGCCCACTAATAGTTTCTCATGCATTCACTCAGCTACGCTCTCCTTCGGTTTTTACATGTAGAAAAGAGAACAAAAAAATGCATAGCTAAATATTAGACCTTTTGAACACCAGCTCCCCACTTTCTTCCCCCTTTATCCCTTTCAACCTCTGTTCTTTCTGCTCCTTTGGCTAGTTTACATTCTTAATGCAAGTAAAATTAGATAATGTTTCCCCCATTTTGCATTCCTCAAACAGAAATAATTAAGTAGTATTTTTCCTTATGGATTAATTAGTTGTGTCTGCATCATGCCCTCAGTGTGGATCCCCATTGCTGCAAATGGCAAGATTTCCTTTTCTGTTAAGACTGAGTATGCACAGCAACCTTTACAATATATGGACACACTTTGTCGTTGTAAATATAGAACACATCTTTACAGGCTTTCCCATCAGTGTGCACCTAGGCTGTTTCTACGGTCTATTAATAGTAAATAGTGTTCCAGTGAACACAGGCTTCAACTATCTCTTTGAAGGGGCCAGTTCCAAGCATCATCAGAGCATCAGTAGGACTCTTTACTTTTTTAAGATTTAGTTTTAGTTTTTATGGATATGCATGTGTGAGAGTATATAACACATGTGTGCATGTGCCCATGAAGGCCAGAAGAGGATTGGATCTCCTGGGGCTGGAACTATAGGCAGTTATGAGGCACTAGACTTGCAGGCTAGTAATGAAACTTGGCTCCCTAAGAAGAGAAGCAAGTCCTTTTACCCACTGAGCCATCTCTCCTGTCCCCCAGATTCCTGTTTTTTCATTAAAAAAATGGAAAGATTTTAGGAAGGCAGGAACAAGATATCAAATGATCTACTCTGGTCCAGGCTCAACCTTTGGGTTGTGTGATCTATTTTGTAAGGCAAATAGGAATTTGCTGTCTCTTAAGCTAGATAATGTTTCTAAGGCAGGAGAGCTACAGAGCAGGGTTATTTGATGTTTTAAGGAGTTAGCTTTCCCTCTAGTAAGTGTATTTCCCAAGAACTTTAGTGGTAAATAATCTCAAAGCAAATGTTTTTGAGGACTTTGATAGCTGTGGTCATACCATAACTGCACACATACTAATTAGATGACATGTCACATTAAGAACCCTCTGTCAGATTACTGTGTTACCTATAAACAGGAAGAAGAAAAACAAAAAGCAGATAGTTCAGATAAATGGGGTTTGACCCACAGTTCCTCTTAACATTTTTAAGGACATCCCAGCATTTTATTAGAATTACAAAAAAGTTCATTATTTATAATAAGTTCCTTATTTATAATAGTCAGAAGCTAGAAAGAAACCAAATGTCCTTCATACAGGAAGGTCATTTTTTTTTTGACCCCAGGGTTAGGGTTAGGGTTAGGGTTAGGGTTAGGGTTAGGAAATACAGGATACAGAAAATGTGGGATGTTTACACAAAGGAGTACTACTCACCTATTAAAAACAATGACTTCATGAAATTCTTAGGCAAATGGATGGAACTAGAAAGTATTATCCTGAGTGAGATAACCCAGTCACAAAAGAACACACATGATATGCACTCACTAATAAGTGGATATTAGCCCAAAAAGTTGGAATACCCAGGATACAATTCACAGACCACATGAAGCTCATGAAGAAGGAAGACCAAAGTGTGGATGCTCCAGTCCTTCTTAGAAGGGGGAACAAAATACTCTTGGGAGGAAACACAGAGACAAAATGTGGAGCAGAGACTGAAGGAAAGGCTATCCAGAGACTGCCCCACCTGTGGATCCATCCCGTATACAGACACCAAACCCAGACACTATTGTGGATGCCAAGAAGTACTTGTTGATAGAAGCCTGATATAGCTGTCTCTTGAGAGGCTCTGCCAGAGCCTTATAAATACAGAGGCAGATGCTCACAGCCAACCATTGGACTGAGGTCCCCAATGGAGAAGTTGGAGAAAGGACTGAAGGAACTGAAGGGGTTTGCAACCCCATAAGAAGAACAACAATATCAACCAACCAGCACACCCCCTCCTCAGAGCTCTCAGGGACTTAAACCACCAGCCAAAGATTACACATGGAGAGACCCATGACTCTAGCCACATATGTAGCAGAGGATGGCCTTGTCGGGCATCAATGGGAGAAGAGGCCCTTGGTCCTGTGAAGGCTCAATGCCTCAGTGTACGGGAATGACAGGGTAGGGAGGCAGGAGTGGATGCATGGGAGGGGGAGAGGATACAGGGGTTCTGCAGGGGAAACTAGGAAAGAGGATAACATTTGAAATGTAAATAAAGAAATTATCCAATAAAATAGAAGGAAAAACAACTTAAATGAATTACAAAAATTAATTTGACAGACTTGTCATGAATGGTAAAACAATACAAACCACATTTTAGAAATTCGTAGTATTAACTCATACCTAGAAGATTGTTTGTGAATTACACACTTACCAGTAAACCAAAGCTGTTCTCAAAGACACTGGAAATAAAAACTTTTGAAACCATGTCAGGGAGAAAAAAAATCCTTGTATATTTGAAAACAGGTTATTTAATATTTGGATTTAATGATAATGGGCTTAGTATTTCCTGGTATAATATGATCACATTAATATAAAGGGAGTTATGTGAGTCTGAGTAATTTCTTGATAATTATATATTTTAAAAAATGGCTAAATGAGATGTCCCATGATGGTAGGAATCTAATTATTTTGGCCCATTACAGTCTCATTGAAATTTTTCATGTTTGTATGTTTGCAACATCTTTCACACAGATCTGCAATTATAGTCTGTAGTAATTAATTATATTTTTATCATAATTAAGTTAAAGCCTGCTACATTTAACCCATAAGAATGGAAATCTAAACTAAAAAAACATGTACAAAATAAAAAAGTGAAATTGCTTATAATTTCTTAATATAAATTTATGTTTACTTTGCTATATTAGTTATTTCTATCAAATGATATGGAATGATACTGAGTTTTAGTTTCTATGAAGCCTGAACCCACAGGGCATAATGAAACTTGGCTTTCAGTGGATTCCATTTCATGACTCTACCACCATGATTTCCTTGTTATGATGGACTGTAACCTCAACCTGGGAAAATATAGATATAGATATAGATGATATATATATAGATTAGCTTTAGACAGATATATAGATATGAAAGAAAAAAACAAAAACAAAGAAGCCCTGCCATTATGATAAGATTCATTTGTTTGAGCTTATGCCCTATAGATTTTATCATATTTCATTGTCCACATATCTATAAGACTGCAGACAGATAGGAAACTAATGCTAGTAAAACCTCAGTTTGCATACCACATTCTTGTTCTTTATCATGATGACACCATGAAAACCATGTTTTCCAACTGTCTGGAACCATCTCAGGTGGACTTTTATACAGTATCAACTTCTTCCTTAAGCTAATTTTATGAATCGTTTTACCATGTTAGTCACATGTAACCAGGATATTTTCTATATGATTTTATAATTACTAAGTGAATTTCATGTCTGAGGACCATATTTAAATACAAAAGACATCTGATGACTTTGCTATTTAGCTGAGACAATTTCAGGAAATGAATTCATTTTTAAAGCCCTGGTTTTGTCATTTGTAAAATACAAATATGCTAACTCCTAGATTTATTTCAAATATGAATATTAGAATAGGTATAACATGCATAGTCTGATATTTAGTAAAATTTCATATTTGCTAAAGCTGATGTCAGCATCATTAAGAAGCAACATTGTCATTGTATAAGAAAATATGCATAAACAGCAAAGATTCAGTTTCCAATAGACATGTCTCTATCACCATACTTTTTGAGTAGCTGGAAGTCCCTTCGCCAGTTGGAAAATGTATGATTCACATGTAAAATGATTAGGGAGATGATAGCTCTTTAACCTTCTCAAAGGCATTCACTGGTGTTACATATTTAAATACCTGTTATCAGAGTCCCTGGGTGTAGTCAACATCAATACCCTAAATTCTCTAACTCATTTATTCAGTCAAATGTTCCCTGAATACATGCAGGGCAGAATGTCTTCCAGGGTGTTCAGATACAGTCACTGCCCCTGTGAAGCCTGTAATGTTACACATTCGGCAAATAGTGTACCTTTACATGCCACTGGAGTTACCATGACGACAATAAATGACAGCGAAGTTGCAAGAAAGGGGATGGACTTTACGATTACAGAAGAGCTTAGCTCATCATGGCGGGGAGTGCATGTGAAGAAGTGTGGCTCATGGGAATGGAAATGTGCAAGAGACTTATGGCAGATGAAATAGCATAGAAGTAGACAGAGATAAGGTAATTCTCACAGTGACTTTCTCCCACCAGTGAAGTAATAACTCCCCACTCTACATACTCCCCTAAACAGAGCCATCGGTCTGAAGCAAATACATTTAATACCTTAGCCTGTTGGCGAACTTTCAAGTGCAGAGTGTAAGAGTGTAGATTCTGCTTCTGTCTTGACCACCTTATAATCCTAGTAAATTCAGTCGAACTTTAAAGGACCCTATAATCTTAAAAATTCTAATAGTGTTCTGGGTGTGATGGCATGTGTCTTTAATCCTAGTACTAGGGAGGCAGAGATGAGAGGATCATTGTGAGTTCAAGGCCAAAAAGGTATACATAGTAAGTTCCAGGTCATCCAGGACTGCACTGAGAGATTTTGTATCAAAAACAAAAACAAAAACACCAAACAAAAAACAACAACAACAACATCAAAAAACCAATAGATTGCAACAGCAATAAAAACGCTAATACAAGGCAAAGTCATGGTTATGAGTCTTTATGGAATAATAATTATAATAGAAAAGTTATATTCTTTCAATATACATGCACCAAGTGGATGCTGTAAAGCTCTTTTGCCAACTCAAATTGTAGCTACTTCTCCTCCTTCCGTGGCTACAGTGGTCTCTGAGTAGGAATGGTCTGAGGTAGAAATGATACTTTGTAAACATAACATCATCTGTACTCCTTTTCAAAGCAAAGTCCCAAATGAGTTTGTAGTTATACTCTAGGGAAATGGTTCTCAACCTTCCAGATGCTGCTATCCTCTAATATAGCTCCTCATGTTGTATCAGACCCTCAACCATAAAATTATTTCATTGCTACTTTGTAACTATAATTTTGCTATTGTTATGAATCATAATGTAACTATCTGATATGCAAGAGATCTGATAGGGACCTATGTAGCAGTCATGACCCACATGTTGAAAACAGCTACCTAGAGCTTGGGATGAATGGAGTTTCTTTACCCCTGAAATGGCTTCAGGACACATTTCCTATTATCCCAGTGTTTTGTTTCTTTTTAATGCTTCTTCATACTTTAAAATCTCTGGCTTCTTTGTCTGCCACTTTGAAAGAGCTTATCTTCAGCCAAAGCACGTGTTTCACAGATCTTTCTGCTTTACTTCTGGCTCCCAGCTCTCATTGTTTGTCTGGCTAGTAGGAATGATGAATAACCATGCCACCAATAAGATGCTGTGCTGTCATAAAATTTAATCTGCTAAGCTAATAAGTTCATTATATTTTGGTTCTTCGTCACTCTAAATTTTAAAATAGGGGAAGATTATAACACAGATAGCCTACTCCAATAACAATGTCTATTCTCCTCTGAAACTTTACGTGCATGGTACATATTCTCTGCAGTTGCATTGCCAAACCCATATGGATAGGCTTAGTTTCAGCAATGTCCCCTCTCCTGGTACTAAGTTTATGCATTATCTGCTGGTTCATTACTGTTACAAAACACCTAACTTAATGACCTAAAAAAAGAAATAATTTACTTGACTTGCAATTTCAAAGTACTTAGGCCTTTATTCCTTGGCAAATATGCTAGACAAATCCTCATAATAATGTAAGTACATGAGCGAAAGCATGTGAGTGTATCACAGTGGACAAGAAAATGATAGCAAGAGAGAAAGTAGTGCCTTCAAATACACATTTACAAGACCAATGATCAATGGCTACAACCAACCCCAAAGTTCCCACGGCCTCCAAAATTATGCCTGAAATTTCATGAAACTGAAGATTCAAAACATGAGCTTGTAGGAGATATATCATATTTACACTGCTGCAATAAACAAACAGAAATGTATGTCATTCTCTCAGGTAGAACTGGTAAGTAAAAATAGCTCAGAGGCATATCTGAAAACAGAGCAAGGGAATCATGAGCACAAATTCAGAAAGTGAGATTCAGGAATAAAGCAAAGGTACTCAAGCATAAATTATAGCAATGTGTGAAGTAGAAATGAATAGTGAGTTCAAATTAGATTTTTGAAAAATGAGTTATTTTCAGGATTCGGTATCACCACATGAACAGTCTAGATTTGTGCGTGTGAATGAAAGCACCTGAAGGTTTTAAACAGCTTTTATGAGAATTATTTTTCTCTCACTCTTGAGCTCTTTTTCTCACTCCCCCTTCCCATCTTCATTTTGGTTTTGACACAGGGTCTCACTCTGCATTCCAGAAAGTCCTAAAACTCACTAGATAACATGAGTTGGCCTCTTTCTGTTGATTTTTTTTTTTTGAAGGAGAAAAGGGATACACTACCACTTTATTTTTGTTCTTAGTTTTTATACCTTTTCAAAAAATATGGTCTCTTGCATTTATCAGGTAGAACCATTACAATAGGATAACTGATTACAAGGTTTTCTATACATGTTTACCTTCCTTCCACAAGTTGATAGAAAGTTTAAAGCAATAGTTGATGCCATAGGTCGATAAGGTTTAAGGAGTACACTTCTTTCCATTACAACTAATACTTGACTAAACATTCCCTATCTATTTTCTAGCTTCACAAGGTCATTATAAATGGTTTTTTGCATTTTGTTTTTGTTTTGTTCTGTTTGTAATTTTTTTTTTTTGATTTTTTGGCTTGGCTTCTTAAATCATAGTGGTTCTTTTTCTTTGAAATTTACTAATGCTGAGATTGCAAGGGTGAGCCACCCGCCCTCAGCTGAGATTATGTTTTTTAAAAGACAAGTTTAATGAAATGAAAACAAAGAGCTAGATCTGTGACCACTACAGAAAAGAAGTGGCTATAAAAGACAGAAGAGAATCAGAATGTGAGTTGCCCACAGAAGACATGACCATGGTGACAGTTGATTGTAGATTATTAATGGATGACAAGATTGGTGAGCGTTCTCAGACTTGGATATTATACCCTTTTGTACTGGTGTGGTCATTTATCTTTGATGGAGATGCACACAAGCAAAAAGAATCCAGCATTTCTGGATTTAAGTTAGCATAATTAAATGTGAAACACTTGTAGCAGAAAATACAATAGTCAGAGCATAGTGGGTATTTAGAGAAGAAGACAAGACATGGAGCAAAAGATGACTTTGGCAATAGAGTAATTTTTCCCACACAGAAATCATTTTACTGAAGCCTTTTATAGCACACTTCATTGATTCAGACTGAGTTGTGCACAGAAAGAAATATCTCAGAAGTTTTAACTCTTAGTGTGTGGAATTTTTCTTTTCTACAAAGCCATTCATCATGAGAATCAGTTTATCTGTACTGGTGCTCTTTCCAGTCATCCTGATCAATCAGTTTTTCCATTTCAGGGGATGCCTGCAAGTCGGGTGAGGTATCGAGTGGACAGTGTGCAGTTTCCATATCCAGCCAGTATTTTTGATGTAGAGGAAGATTCTGGAAGAGTAATAACCCGCGTCAATCTTAATGAAGAGCCTACAACGATTTTTAAGGTCAGTGTGCCATTTTCTCGGTGACATCTATATGACACTCAACCATTTTGCTTAACAGTTGTCAATATGAGTTTTCTATTTTTCTCCTTTTTTAATTTTTAAAAGTTTTTTTCTCCTAGAAATTTAGGGAGCCTACTTTAAAATAAAAGAATCAGCTAATATTTTGCCTGTTTGGCATAAATGGATGCTGTTGTTAGATCTTAGGGTCTATGTCTTTCAATAATCATACTATTTAATCTGTATTTAATTATATGCTGTCCATACTGATCAACACAGTGAATACTATTATTCTAATGGCTATATGGCATTCTGCTGTGTAAATAAACCATTACATTTTTCTTTGTATATCTAATGCCACAATAGTAGATAGATAGGCTGCTACTGTGTTTTTTCAGCAAGTAATTCTATTATTCTAAAACTACTTGTGTGAATCTCATCTTATACCTGCTCACAAGCATAAGTGCCCACAAATATAATTGCAGAAGCAAATAATGCTCCTTGAAATTTTGGAAAACTATTCATCAATCTACACTGAGTTACTTTGTATTAAGAAGCTATATGCAACTTTAAACTTTTCAATACCTAATTTTAATGATGGTCCTTAAATGTCTTAAGCAACCAGCACCCACCAGAGACAGCAGAAAGAAAAGGTCATTGTGATGTGGAGGGAGTGGACCTGTTTAGAAATGGTTCTTTGGAGCAAATCTCATCTGTGTTGTCAGGAAATCAGCAGTTCAGTTCACAGGTCAGCAGCAGCAGCTTGATCCACTTGCAAACACTTCACAGTTACACCAGCAGTCCAGTTCAGTAGTGTCAGGGTAGCAGCTGTGGTGGCCTGACCTAGCAGGAAGGAACGACCAGGCTTCAGCCGAATTGGCATAAATCAGCAGGAGGAATTAGGACCACCGGGAGTACCAGGAGAATTTCTTTCTCTGCTGTGCCTCTGTCCACAAAGCAAAGATGAGCTAAGACTGGAGACCAAGAAGCCTTGCAGAGCTAACTCTACAAGCAAGCCCCTCTCACAGTCTGTTGAGTCCTACTGATACTCTCCAAAAGTCATGTGTCTTCCATGGATCTTGCCTCACTACATGTTTTGTCTCAGCATGTGAGTCTGTCTCAGCTGACATCACTCTGCCAATCAGCCCGAGTCATTAGAAACAGGAAGTAGCCCGAGCATACCACCGGAAGTTTTTTGATGCTTCTCTCTCTATGAAGTCAGGGCAAATGGAGCTCAAGTACACAGTATAAGGCAGACCAATACATGCGTGTTGTTAGCGAATCCTTCATCACGTGTCCTTTCACTGGCTTGCTTTAGCAAAACATCCTCTCACCTGTGTCTGCTTCAGCGAAACTTTCCTTCATGAATCTGCCTCAGTGAAACATCTTTTCACCTGTGTCCACTTCAGGACAACACCTGATACAATTGACTTTAAAGAACCTTTAAGTTTCCACCTCAGCTACAATTTTCACAAGTATATACACCTCTGTGAAAAGGTTTGAAATGTTTTAACATAAATATTAGAACACTTCTTTGTGTGTTATGGTTTAGTGAAAGGACCGATTAATATTGCAGTAATAATGCATAGATATCACCTCACAAGACTAAAATTTCTCTCAGTTTATGTACTTGAATAATCCCCACTGTGTACTATGTGATCTTGGCTTTATTTGGGGCTAATTGTTTTAAGAGATTATATAACAAAATATTAAACCATAAAGTTTGCCAATTTTATTCTCTAGAGAGAAACACTTCTCTTTAAAGTGTGAGAAAACTCATTGAAAAATTAATTTCTCTTTATAAGTAAGCTAATTATCTTTTTGCTGCTGATACCACTGGATTTAACACCTTTTAAGTAAGCGTGTTGGTGCTATAAAAGTTTATATTATTTTCTTTTAGGCAGCATTGAATATAGAAAACCATTTGGAATTATATAGACAAAACATCATCCATATACCCTATTAGAAGTTGTCTTTTCTTAATAGAGTTAGTAACTCATTTGAAGACACTGCCTAGCTGGATGTTTGTGAAGATTAAGAGAGAATGTGACATATTCTAACACAATATCTCTTTCCTTGAAAGGGAGAGGGGAAATGATCATTTCATCCCACAAATAGAACCAAGAACAAAATAGCAAAATTGTTGATGCAGTGGGTGTTGGCATTTTCTCCTTCTTATAATCCATATGGGGATCCTGTCCCTTTTTTAGCTGGTGGTTGTGGCTTTTGATGATGGTGAGCCTGTGATGTCCAGCAGTGCCACCGTGAGAATTCTTGTCTTACACCCTGGAGAGATCCCACGCTTCACCCAAGAGGAATACAGGTATGAATTTCTATCAGGTTTTAAAACACCAAGCTTCAGTGTGCTTTAGAGGCACTCTCAAAGTGGATCTGAGTTTCTCAGTGATGTTGGTTTTCCAATTCTAGCTTGATTTTAAAATTAGAATGAAACCTTAAAGATTTTACCATAGTTAACAAAAGTTTAGTATGAAGTACTTTAGCAATGCTTCAGTGAACACCTGATCCATTGTAAATCATAAAGAAGCTTTGTTGAAATATAATCGAATAGTTCTAAGTCATTAATGAACCCAATGGTGAAAAACAGATTTTTAGTTTCCATTGTTGCCAGTACAATGTGACCTCCACCTCTGATGTATGATCTACAGCAACACAGCCCAAGTCATCTGGTGTGTCTCTTAATACTGTGCTATATATTATAGCAAGGACACCTTCAACTCATCAAGTGACAGGAAAATAATTCAGAATAACCAATGAACTGAGACATTCTAGGGAAAGTTGGAAACTGTTAGAAAATGTCTTGTAGGTCAGAAGCTTCTTGCATTTGCTCTTTTGCTGGCACCAAGTGACTGGCTGTGTTTTTGATTTATAAGTTACCAGTTTCATTAATTGACTAACAGGTGTTTATCCATATCAGACATGCTATGAAATTCTAACTTATTCATGAAGCAAAATATTTTCATTTTTAAGATTTAATATTAATCAAGTCACTTAGAAATGAAAGCTAAATGAACATGTCCTAAAATTCATTCTTTAGTGGTCATGGCTATCCAAGATTCTTTGAGGCAACTGCATGATCAGGCTAAGATTCCTCTCCTATCTTATCTTAGAAACACCCTCCTGCTATGTCTTCACATGGAAAAATATCAACTCTTTATGAACTCTCCCTATTTGGCACAGATGTTTATGTGCACATATCTGATGTGCATATACATGTATATGTTTTATAATTCTGCTACCATCAGAAATATCTACCATTCTTGAGCCTTACTCAAGTATTATCATCTAACTTCTAGTTTGTCGCAAGGGAGACTAAATTGGTAAAAATGTCCTGGAACCTAGTGTCAGCTCCCTCATCTCTTGTTGATACCGTTGCTGACACTAATTAATGGATAGGGAACTGCTGCCCTTATTTGGGTAAATAATCTCTATATTAGCTTCAGGACAGTTGAAAGACGGTAAACATTCTCACTACAAATATACAATCATGAAGCAACTGAACAATACAGCAATTTTAATCTCAAAATATTTTCCATAAAGTGAGTACTGCAAGAAGCTCACAGCCCTGGAGTAGAAACAAGTGGACCAGTGGCAAACACAGTACAGCATGAAAACACAGTCCAAAAGGAGACAGTGGCACCACCATGCTGAGGAATCAAGGTGTATAGATGTACAATCATGTCTAACACCCACATCAAACTGAGCAGACCTGCAGGTAGTGTAGGCATTATACATCACAGTACAGACAGATGTTCAACATCTGTGAGTCAGTATCCACATCAGTTTAAGAGGGATGATGACATCTCCACTGGGTTCCAGAGCACTTAAGTAATTCAGTCTCTTCTGAGATAAATTGGAAGTTGGAAGATGATACTGATTGAAGCTCAAGATCCAAAGAGATCTCTGATGACAGTAGAGTTCATCATTCTTTAAAATCTGTATTTTAGTGCTTTATAATTTTTCAATAACTCATTAAAAGTTTGAAGCTATAGCAAGGGCCAAGGTTCTGGGGAGTGAAAGAAATGAAGATAGATCTGAGAATATCTTCCAGAAGAAAATTTTATCTTTATAATGCTATAGCTCAAAATCAATTTCCATGATGCAACTCCTGGAAAATCCTCCAACATAAACACACTACCTGTACTCTCAACTCTATGTGGAAAAAAATCCACATGAAAATTAATGTGATTACAAGTCCATTTCCTTATCATGCTCATCATTGCTGTCTGTCTCACTTGGCTCTTCTGGAATGCTTTGTCTCTGGGTTGTTATGAGCACAGTTTTCTGCTACTGGAGAGATTTGCCTGATGAGTTACTTTGGGTATTTCAAACACTAAGGTAACAAATTCATGTACTTGTTGCTAGTTTTATGTCGACTTGATACAAGCTAGAGTCATGTGGGAAGAAGGAAACTCAATTGAGAAAATGTCTACATGCTATAAGTAAGCCTGTAGGCTTTACTTAATTAGTAATGATGAGAGAGGACCCAGCCTACTGTGGGTGGGGACATAGGCTAGGCAAGCCATGGGGAGCAAGCCAGTAAGCAGCACAGCTCCATAGCCTATGCATCAGCCTCTGCCTCCAGATTACTGCCCTGTTTTGAGTCTTTGACTTCCTTTGATGATGTTCTGTGATGGGTAACTGTAAGCTGAAATAAACCCTTTTCTTCCAGGGTTGTTTACTGTCTTGGTATTCAATCACAGCAATAGAAACCCCATCTTTGCTGGTGCCCTCACAGCAATGAAATTCTCATAAATGGAATTCCAACCTTTCTTTTCCTGACTGTTTACCTTAATTCTAGTCCATCCTGTAAAAGTCTAAGAGGGAAACAACAAACAAACTATAGCTCATAGGTGAGTGAGCAACATTTCCCCTTGACCAAGCTCAGGACATCCTTCCCTTCCTCTGGGCCCAGACTGGGCTTGGCTTGTTCCCTGTTAGTATAGGTATGCCTCAGATTCTCAGAGGAACATGCTGATCCTTGTCTTCTTTAAGACCTTCAGGATTTAAGGACAAAATCATGATGAGAATCTGGCCATTGCTCATTTAACTTTCTTTTCTGTATGTCCTTGTTCAATACCAACTATGAAAAACACAAATGTTGTGCTCAATAAATAATTTAGCATTTCCTACTGTGTCTGAATATAAACACTTAACTACAGATAGATTCTATTAATAAAATTGTGAGCTTAGAGAACAAAAATTTGCCAATTATCTGGTGCAATGATTACAAGAAGTCACAAGACCTATATGAGGGTTCTGGCCTTGAAGAAATTTCCAACAACTACAAACTCTCTGGTTCTCTCAATTCTTTATTATTTCTTTGTTATTCTGAATCAGAAAGGAGATTTGACAATCTCATAATTTATTGTTTATGGATAAAATACTACCTAAGAATCAGTAAAATGGGTTGGGTGGAATTTACCAGAACTCAGAAAATTTGGAAAACAAAAAGCAAATATGAGCAGAATCTCCTTGGTGATTGATGCCAATATCCAGGGGTGATGTCCAGGCTCCTTGGGGGAAAATTCATTCCCAACAAATGATCAGATTTAAAGACAAACTCTTCATTTATCTCAGTAATTTAAGCTGAATTCTTGATAATCATGGCACCATCTCCCACTGTTTTGTGCCTACTGGAACTACCCGTTATATTACTCAGTCTATGAAGAGGGAAACTCAGAGACAAGAATGGGTGAGCAATTGAAAGCCACATAATTGTTTCACATGTCTATCAGTAGTGGAGGTTTGAGAAAGCTGGGTACCAGGGACCTTCCACTTTCATCTTTAGCTCTGTTTAGCCCACAGCCTATGGGATAGCACCAACCACTATCAAGACAGGCCTTTCTCCATTCGAGAATCCTCTCAGTAATTCTCAGATTCACACCCAGAAGTATGCTGTTCTCATCTCTCAGGACAACTCAATCTAACCAAGTTTAAAATGAGATTAAACATAAAGTGATGTAATCCACCAACATGACAATATTTTCGCTCCATTCTGACCTCTATTCTCATCTTCTACTTTTCCCTAAAACAAAGCTTTTAAAGAGCTAGAGCCACTTCATTGCTCAAACACATCCAGTCCTCAAATCTTTCCAAATTATTTTTGTTTGTTTTAATTTTGTCTCCCCTCACATACACTTTGCAATGAATAAAGTTCAAGTAATAGCATCTACATTGAGTGCCATAAATTATTAGGGAGTGTATTGTGTATGAGTGTGTGTGTGTGTGTGTGTGTATGTGTGTGTGTGTGTGCGTCTGTGTGTGTGCATGTGCATGTTTGTGCATTCATGTGTGTTTGTGTGTATGATATGTAGCCTTGAATCTTTATTTAAACCATTTTTCACAATTGGCCTTGCACTAAAAATAGAATCACCTTCTAAAAAAATCGATTCTCAAACTTTTCTCATGTCATAGTTGGCTCAGACTTTAGAGGCTGCCTACTGTGCCTGATAACTTATTATTTGGCTTAAGAGAAATCCTTGCTACAAGACTGAATATGCTAGGAGAGTTTGTTGTAATTTTCATTTTAATGTATTCTGTGTATATTTTTATGATAGAGGGCCCACATGTGTCACCGTGTGTGTGTTTATGAAGTCAGTTCTTTCCTCTCATTTCTTTGTGGGCTTGGGGATCAAACTTAAGTCCCTAGACTTTCAAAGGCAAATACTTTTACCCATTGAGTCATCTCACTTGCCTGAGCTATCTAAATTGTTCACTTGTAAGGATCTTGCCCTTTTCAATCTTGGAACCAATGTGAATGTTAGGGAGTTGTTCATACATTTAAACTACCATAACTGGATTCATTTTCTTTTTTTTTTTTTTATACAGAACCACCTAGGCCCAGGGCCTGTTTATTTGTCTTTGAAACCAGACATAGAGGCACAAGTAATTGTTTTACTACAATCAATGGTCAAATGTGCAATTCTCCCTCCTGAGCCTTCTGAAGGCTGGGAATATAGCCATATGCCACCACAACTTACTGGCATTTTATTTACTTAAGGTTTTCACTTTATAAATTTTTTTTTATTTTATTTTCATATTTTATTTACATTTCAAATGTTTCCCCCTTTCCAGATCTCCCCTTTGGAACCTCCCCATTCCCTCCGCCCTCCCCCTGCCTCTATGGGGATATTCTCCAACCCACCTCCCCACCCCACCCCCCCACCCAGTCTCCTCTTCCCTCCTTGACATTCTCCTATACTGGGGGATATAACACGCTCAGGCCCAAGGGCTTCTCCTCACCCTAACGGGTAACAAGACCCTCCTCTGCAGTCTTTGTGGCCAGCACTATGGGTCCCTCCATGTGTATTCTTTAGTTAGTGGATCAGTCTCCAGAAGTATGGGGGGTCAGGCCAGTTGCCAGTGTTGCTACCTCCCTGGGGCTGCACACTCCCTCAGCTCCTTCAGTCCTTTCTCCAAGCCCTCCATCTGGGACCTCATACTCAGTACTACTGTTCCTGCGAAGTGACTCTTGGGTATTTCAAACTTTTAGGCTAATAACCACTTAAATTATTTCTGATCTATTCTTAGATCCTTTGCCTGTTTCCTTATTCCTTCCCTCTACCAAATAATATGACTAAAACTGAGTTAAAAACCTTGTGTGAGAGAATATGGTGTAACATCCTGTACTATCCATTATTGGTAGTTACCCTGACAGGGTTTAGGGCAGTTTATGAATGAAAACTCCATATAATTTGTCTTGTTATTAATATATAATATGCATATAAATTAATATGTATTAAGTAAGTCCAACTCACTCATTTTTAATATACAAGCATATAAATAAGGCCTACTCTAATATGTTTAAAGTCTATATTAATAACCATTAAATCTCTTACTCTTTGTTTTCCTTCAGTCTTTTGCTAATTAATCATAAATATCTTGAAATTATTCTAAATATTTATTTATTGTTTGTATAGTGACTTCACAAACATAAACACAGTGACACACGTGGATCCTCCATCATAAAACTAAATACAGAGAAAATTAAAATGAAAATTACAAAAAAAAACTTCATTATAAATGACTAAGGTGAGACTTAAAAGCAAATATCTCTTTATTTTTATTTTTTTTTTTATTTATTTTTCATATTTTATTTACATTTCAAATGTTTCCCCCTTTCCAGATCTCACCTTTGGAACCTCCACATTTCCTCTCCCCTCCCCCTGCCACTATGAGCAAATATCTCTTTAAAGGGAACTCCCATGTGAGAGAATTGGGACTGAATTGGCATCAGGCTTGGGGACCTCAACAGAAAAATATACTATGAGCCCAAGTTAAGAAGAGATAGAGACTATTAGGGAAAAATACCCTAATATCACAGACTTTATTGTGTCATTGAAATGAAACCATCTCACTTAAGTGTGTGTCTATGTGACAATCAGGTCGTCTGTTGGTTATGTTTCAAACCTCCTGTCTCTGTGTCTTTGCTGTCATCATTAATTGAAGTCTGATGTAAGACAGACATCTTTTGCACAAATACCACAGAAGATTCCACAGTGTGGTACTAAAAGTGTAGTCCACTTATAGCTCCTGTGGCCATAGTCTCAAGATGCAACCTAACCACAGCTCATCAATGCTTGATAAGAGGTTTCCATCTTTCATTTTTTAGCATCTCTTAGAAAGTTGTTACATGGTCATAAAAAATCTATTTAGCATGTATTTCCATTAGCCTATTCAAAAATATTAAAATCCTGGTCATAGTTAAGGTTGTGTGATTGCCCAAGAATGGATTGATTCTTATAGGTCAAGTATGTTGTTAGCACCATGAAATATGACATTTGATCTTCATCTGAGGATGGCAGACCAAGTTGCTGTGCATACTCTGGGATTCACGTGCCTTCAGGTTGGGAGTAAATATCATGGAAAGGTCAATATGTCTAAGATAGACTGTGTAGTCTAAATGTGAATATTGATTTTGAGTGGAGAATGTAGTGTCTTACTCAATTTGTATAAAAAATTTAGTCAAAGACAATTATCTTGAAATTTTCCAAAAAAAAATATAGTGTCTACATAGATATAGCTTTGGTATTCATTTATGATGGAGATATGCCAATATTTATTGTTAAATATTTAAAATTTAAAACTATAGACAATTAAAAACTATACACATTTTAAAGTATAATTCCTATAAAAAGTAAATTTATAACTATATGTAAGGAAAAGATCAAATGTTTCAAATGTATTTTTGTTACGTTCTTACATAGTTTGTTAACCCTAGAGAAATATTCTGCTTCTACTATTATTCAATTTTAATCTATCAAACCTAGATAAAAGATAATTATACATAAGAACATCCTGGCATTTGCAAACTTCAAATATTCTTTCCTAAAATACAACCTTCACAATTTCCATATTAAAATTAAAAATTGGTATGTGGCTGATTAATGTGAATTAATTTCATCACTAATGACAGTAAAACTTATATATAATTCATATTTAAACTCAATCTGAACAGCTTTTGTATTGGGAATTGAAATTAATAGTATAACTCATTAAAGAATTAATAATCTACCTTCTTTTATGTAAAAATGAGGAAAATTATAATTTATAATCAGAGCAATCCATTTTATATACTATATTATAAAAAGTAGAAACAATGTTTCTACTGTGGAAAAATGTTTTCATAGCAGTTCAGTGATATTTCATTAGTCAAGAGAATTGTAGTTCTGTTGTATTAAGGGACATTGCTATCACTCATGGAAATCTTGAATTGCAGAGTTAAAGATCTTTAACCAGCAAAGATAAGCCTGTAGGGAGAAAACTATTGAAGATACTACAAAAATAATAGGAAGATCTATGAAAACTTCCAAATAGAGTGATTCTGGATGGCTAAAGCTCTAATGTAGATCTATTGTCCAACATGAAATCTCATGTTTCCTGAAGATTAACTCCCATGTCTTCTTCTGTCACTATTCAAGTCTTTACTTAATCACAATGGAGTTTCTCTTTCTGTTTGAGAAAAGGCTTGGGACCTTTAGAGTGAAACCATACGCTTTCTCTGCCACATGAAACTGAACTTATTTACGTCTTCTGAGGTGCAGATGGCTTACAGTCTCTGTTCGTTCCCCTTATTCGGAATTCATCATGGATGATCTTTCTCTCATTGTGTTAAATCTGTGGAGTGTCCTGTTCCAAGGTTCTGTAGGTAAGGATCTGACTTGATGAACTTTGAGACTCAGGCTACGACAAACTGTGGAAAGACTTAAGAGGAATATGAAGAGCCTTATTTTTGTTGGAGTTCAGGAATTGCCATAGGAACCATATAAAGCACACCCTAAGACTGATCTATCAGAATCACAGAGGACTTGGAAACTACACTTTAATAGATGCTTGTCCTTGAAGCAGGCTTTTTGAAGGAAAAGAAAACAGGTTCAAAAGTTCAAAGGGCAAGTAGGGGAGCAGTATAATATTTGTCTTACTAGACAGGGTATTATCAGCTTATCTTTGAGCTGATTGGTTCAAAGTCAGGTAAGAAGGGTGGTAGGCAGGGGACTTTCAGGATATTGAGATAATGGAACATGAGCAATGCAACCATAGTTTTTTGACCTATTAGTGGCAATTTTTAGTGTTAGCTAAATAGTGGATAAGTTAATTTCACCTTTTGAGCAAAATGGAGACTGAATACAAAATGGCTACAGTTATGCTAAAAGGAGCAGGCCTCAACAATTTTCTTCTTTGCTATAAGAGAAATCAGAAAGGTATTAACTGAAAAAAGTCGTAATTACCACTCAGCATGGAAGTCAAATTGTCATGCTGAGTATGGATCCACAATTTTAACATGGATTTACTTTCCATTTATAATGGTAAAGTCATTCATCTTCAGTTTTCTATAGCTGTGCCATTTAATTTATCTTCCAAGGGATAATTAATTTCTTCTTATAAATTTTATAACAGGGTTATGCTCCATTAAACAATGCACAAAAACCAAAATCACATGCATAAAAATTGCATGATAGAAGAATATATATCAGGCAATTGCAAACAAGAAAATGAGGACTATTATATAAAATCAATGCTATATAATTCAGAAGCAATTTGTGAGGGTGTATATGCCAAGTCTCATCAAATAGACTGTAAACTTAAGCAAGATGGTAAAATTTCCTGCATATTCTATCTTCATAATGCCCAAAGCACACTTTTCCATGTAAAGAGACATATACCATATTAAGCTATGATAATAGGCACAAATTGGCTGTCACAGCCCACATAAACTGAATGAAATGATCACTAGGCATTTTCTTGACACACCTTTGATCTGTGGTATATTCTCTGTAGTGTTGATGTCTGTCCTATTTCCTGATATGTATGAATGGAGTCTTGCTCATTACAGGTTTTTTCCTCTGTGTATGTAAGTTAGATAGAGGAATTTTAATCCAGCAACATAGATACTCTAGCAAGGAATCACATCAAAAGACCTAGGGCTGTGTGATCCGGCTGAAATGCAGACACACCCTTTAATACCTCTGGCTGGAATACAGACATGTTTTTAGTAGACACTTTAATACCAATGGCAGCTAATTGAGAAGCAGACAAAGTGACAAATCAGAGAAATATTTGACAGATTAATCAGAGTTAAGAAACACCCAACTCTCATCAGGACAGAAAAAAAAAGGCAACTTAAAGAACAATGCTGGGGGAAAGGGAGAGTTGAGTTCAGTTGAATTCAGTGCAGCTCAGCTAAATAAGTTGAGCTCAATTGAGTCTGGTGCAGTTCAGTTGAATGCAATGAATTCAGTTCAGTTTATGCAGTCAGTGCATCAGTACAACTCAGTACATGGAGGTCAGAACTGTTTTACCAGGCAGAGCAATTCAGTCAGAAGCCAAGAGGAGCCAACTTGAATCAGTCAGCTTAGAGAGGTGTTTAAGCCAGAACAAGCTGAGTTGAACCAGACAGCCGGAATTCAGAAAGAGCTAGACAGAGTGAGTTTATTCAGCAGCAAGTCTCTGAGGCTGAAACATGCTAGGCCTAGGTTAGCCAAAAGAGGCTTTCTCTCAATGTGTAAAATCTGTCCTGTTTCAGAGTTCTGTAGGTAAGGATCTGACATGATGAGCTTTGAGACTCAGGCTGGGACAAACTGTGGAAAGACTTATGAGCAATATTGGGGATCACGAATCACCACATAAACCTTCAAAATCCTGGCTTGCAGAAGATTAGGTTTTATGGAGGATAGAAGCTTCCAGGCCTAGGCCAAGGGATGGTTAGAACAAAGAAAGAATTACTCTGGGCTCAGCCCAAGCCATGTATTCATAAAGCTTGGATGCTGCTCTCATCCCATCATCAGAGGAAAGAATAGAAGTATTTATGAGTTATATACCACTATATAACTATTCTTTAAAATGTGGTAGTTTCAAATAGCCACTGGCTGTTTCTTATAATCCATGGGTGCTTAGATAGAATTTGTGTTGATCTGAGAGTTCACATATGATTGATTAATAAAAAAACAGATAAACTAATCCAACTTAGCATATTAATCACACATGCTTCTGTAATAATGGAGAAGGCCAGAGCTCAGTCTAAGCTCCATGTTGCCTAGGAAAGTGATTTTGATTAACATCTGTGCTGGAAAGGTCCTCCCCTGTTTGCTAGTAAAGGTAGTTTTACAATGTGAAGCAGGGAACCCATAAAACAGAATAGCCAGGAATGGGGCCAATAACAAAATAGATACATGTTTTTCTGATGACATTGTGTCAAAGCATATCTCCCTGTTGAGTAGCTATATCATTGTTCTGAATTATAAATTTTGCAAGAAGTATTTTTCTTAAATATTTTAAAGAAACAATTCACAATGTCATGTTTTCCAGTATAAGTCTATAAGAACAAGGAAGCTAAGAACTGAGAGCCTGAAAGAAATTTTCCTTACATTTAGTCAAAATGGGAACTTTAAGATTTTCTCCTTTTATGTACTTTGCTGCCATATAGGACAGTGTCTGAGTTTGTGGAGGATGCCTGGACATCTCCCCTTGTGTTGTCTTCTGTCCTTGATAAATCTGTATCCAATGGTTTCACATGCTACCATGGAGCAAACCAGAAGCCTCAGTACTTCTTCAGTGTTAGATGCAAAGTCACATGATGTTACCCCAGGCTTAACATACTTGCACACCCTAAGCAAACATGCAAATCAGGAAACCAGCTCAATTTCATGGGAGCATAGCATCCCCTTCTCTATGGGATGGAAAGAACAAGAATGTGGTAATGTTTCTTCTGTATGTATGAGTTGCTTTGATAGCTTTTGGCACATGTACACATTCCATAATGTCCAAGGCATTTGTCCCTGTATATCTCATACCCTACCTTCCTCTATTGGGAAAAATAACAAAAAAAAATTATTTGTTAAGAGATCATTCCCAATTATGAACAACTGTCAACTGCATTTCTTTTTGTGTGTGTGATTATCTGTTCCAAACCTGTTGGCCTAACTCTACATCAAGAGACTTGGTCCCTGTTTCAGTTCTGTTACACTGAAGATATTTAGGACCCAGAGGTATATAAATGATTCACATTGGCTTGTGAACATCTAACTAGGGTCTGGAATGGATTAATTTTCTGGAGTCTTCCATAATTTCATAAGTAACTGTCTATTTATTAGGCAAGCCTATCACCACCAACTGTTATCTTCGGTCTTTGATCCAGATTATTGTAGTAGCTCACAGGAACAATACATATAAACACTACATAACTCAATACACAATAATGTGTTTGAATGTTAAATTATTTTCTTCTTATTCTTTTAAATTTTTGGGTCAATTTCTAAGTTTATTGGCCTCATCCCCTGACAGTTGCATTCATGAATGGGGCCAAAAATTATCTATGAGTGGTAAATACAGTAAAAAAGAAAAATATAATCTTTACTTAAGTGTGAAATAGAAAATCAGAGAACATAGAAAACATTTTATAACATCAGCTTACTAGATATACTTAGGTCTTCTGTGTGTGTATGTTCCTAGTGTGGATGAGACAAACAGACTCGATTATGTATTTAAGCAAATTTTTCATAATGTGACTCATAAGATTGTGATGTCAATAATAGATAAAAATGTATGGAGTATCTCCTATATACTAGAGATAAGGAAATTAGTGTCTCTTAGTATATTCAACAAAAATATTAGGTAATCATCTCATTTTATAGACTCTTTAAAATATTAATAATATGACGGCCATAAGCAGTTTTCCTGTCTGAAAACCTCATAACATCAGAACCAAAAGACTACTAGAGTTAAAAAGAATTAGTTGCTTAATTCTGGCATCATTATGGATGGAGAACCAAATATGCTAACCAGAGAAGGAGAGGGAGGGAAGCAGGAGACACCATAGTGAAGAGTCCACCATTTCTCACACTCCACATCTGAAAACCTTTCCCAAAGTGATTCCTGAGCCTCACCCCATGGACCGCAAACAACGTTGGAGCATGTGTCAGGAAATGAGAATACATATATAATGAATTTCTCCAGAAGATTTGTTTAGAGTTGAATTTTGGGAACCAACAGCTAGGAAAGATCCAGATAAACCCCATTAATGAGAATGAAACAAAATGAAAAAAAAAAAAAGCATACAGTTATCCAAAATGACATTTTTACTTTGACAATAATTTGAGAAATCCTTTGGATTCCTTGTCCCACATCTTCAAGCTGAAGATGCCTTGTGAGTGTGAACAGAGCTGAACCACTTATGAAGGGCTTCTGCCCACTTGGTCCTTTACTCCTTTTTTATTTCTAATTCACCCTGAGAATCATGGGGTACTAGCATCTCTATAGCCTCTTGGCCCTATTTTTCTTCGTTAAATGTGTAGAATTAGGTCACCCTGGCACAATTACCACAAGGTTACACATAATAGGAGTTCCAGTGTCTGTTTATTTCTCTTCATTTTCATTAAATTTTCTCATAGCAGATATAAAAATGGCTCCTTAATTGGTACTGATTTGCAAATATATTGAATTCCACCATGACAAAACAAATTAGATTTGTCCCTGTGTCGAAGGAGAGCAATAGAGCCAGATTGGAACCACTGAACTTTTACAACATCCGTTTACAAACATTCTCAGGCCCTAAATTACACCACGTTTAAAATAATTAGAAGCTTTGTTCAGCATGTATAACATTTACTTTCATTGTTACTTCTTGAACCCAAATATAAAACAATGAAATAATTGTTTCATCTCCATTTATACTGTAAAAATAGGATCTAACATTTGGGTGCCACAAAGTATGTTATTCTAGTATAGTTATTATCTAGATGACTCAGGTATTTCAAAACGTTTAATTGAAAAAAATTATAGTGCTACATATTTTGTAAAATAATTAGAAATGTTAAACAAACTTCAATTTACGACACTAAGAAAAACTATGTTGCTGTATTTCCTGCATCTAAATTATTATAAAGCTGATAATTTTTCTGGCTCATTCTTTAGTTACAAAGATTTGTTTAGAACAGTAAGTTTAGAGTTATTTTGATCAATTTTCTTCTCAGTAAATCCCACTACTGTTTTGATATATTCATGCAATGAAGCACTATCCAATAAGGCAATGAAATGTAATATATTATGCAACTACTTGGAAAACAAAGTACATGTGGCAGAAGAAAGACAATATTACATGCCATGTAATTATATCTTTATGACATTCTGGAGGTTCAGGAGGAAAGAAAGAAAAAATAGGGGACTTTGAGATCACCATAAAGGAGAGTTCTTCCCTTGCCTCGGACAGCAGCAGTCTTGACTGTGCTCACAGCAGAAGCAGTCATGTAAATACATCACCACCACCCTCAGTGTGTTCTGGGCTGCACTGTGGTCTGCTCGAGTCTCTGAGACACAGCTTAATTTTTTATAATTTGAGAATGTTAGCTTTGATCTTCAGATATGTGTGGTTCATTTTGAATACCCACAGGGGTTAGGGATTACTAAGGGGCCATGATAAGGGTAGTCTTTCAAGGGAGGGGGATAGTATAAAGGGAATAACAGAACAAGTAGGCTTAAGTGGGGATAAGGGTGAGGAGACAGATTATAGCAGGGATGAAGGGAAGGGATAACTAACACTAGAGACCTTTTTAAAAAGCAATTATTAAATCTGCAACTATAAAAGCTTTCTAAAATATATGCCTACGTACACATGGATAAGATGAGTTTAAATGGAGTTACCCTATAACAGGGGATAATGGCTCAATTAGACACCCCATGCCAACAAATAATTCCAATATCAGGAATGAGTTATTACTCTTTGAGTTATTGTGCAAGGGAGTCCAATAGACCCCCAAATATTGCAGGCCATTGGCATTGCTCTTGTTTACTCTCCAGGAGGAGGGTGAGACCCTGTGGTTGAAGATACTACATACCTGAGTCACAGAACACAGAGAAATCATGTTGGGAACAACCTGGGATCATCATCCCTAGTGGCTAGCTTTCATACAGCTGAGGAGTGCTATGCATGCTACTGTAGGAGAAAAGTAATCCCCAATCTTACCCAAGAGTGAACCCTGTGTGATACAGTAGTGACTGGCCTGGCAAGAAATGCCCAATGGTCCAGTAGTGTCACACATGTCATGAGAGTAGCCAACCACTTTCTGATTGGATTTTAATCTTGCTCCATAAGAGGAAATCCATACCTTGCACTGTTCTAGGGGCAAGAACTTACAGCTATGCAGTTCATCGGCCCCATAAGAAAACTTACAACTATGATTCTGTTAAATGGACTTAGAATTAAACTGAATCCTAATGACATGCATAGATTAGTGCATCTTTCAACCCTGTTCAGAGAAACTTATTTTAGTCAGTAGTAGTGATTAGAAGAGACCTACAACTGGTAAAGGTGTAGGGAATGAAAGACAATGGATTGATCAACCCTAAATGGGATGTCTGTATCACACCCCATGCCCCCATGGCTCAGGGATCATTGTGAAAGATGTGGGTGAAAAGAGTGTAAGAGCCATGGGTGATGGATGACAACAAAGAACTAGTGTTTCCTCAGCACAACAGAGTGCTGTACATTCAGACTCATAGCACTCATGATAGCATGCACAAGACAAGATAAAGTAAACCCTTATATGAAACAGGAGATTAGTACAGTTCCTTGCCTAGCCAAGGAGGTATTGGCAATTGATGGTTGCTGTAAGAGGAAGAGTCAGTTTACCTTAAGGGTGTGATCCCTGGTAGGCCAAACATGCTCAAATGGTTGGCCTGTATACTGGCTGGTTTTGTATGTCAACTTGACACAAGCTGGAGTTATCACAGAAAAAGGAGCTTCAGGTGAGGAAATGCCTCCATGAGATCTAGCTATAAAGCATTTTCTCAATTAGTGATGAAGGGGCAGGGCCATCCCTGGGCTGCTAGTCTTGAGCTCTATAAGAAAGCAAGCTGAGCAAGACAGGGGAAGCAAGCCAGTAATTTCCATCACTCCATGGCCTCTGCATCAGCTCCTGCTTCCTGACCTGCTTGAGTCCCAGTCCTGACTTGCTTTGGTGAAGAACAGCAATGTGGAAGTGTAGAATAAATCCTTACTTCCTCAATTTGCATCTTGGTCATGATGTTTGTGCAGGAACAGAAACACTGACTAAGACAAATTGGTACTAGCATAGTGGGGTATTCCTGTGACAACCTGACCATGTTTTGGGGAGGACTGGGTAAGGACTTTGGAACTTTGAGCTAGAGGAATCATTAGGATGTTAAGAACTCTGTGCGATGTTCTGTAGGAGCTTGGAAGATAATGTTGAGAACAGTGCAGAAGGTGGAGGCCTGGCTTGTGAAATTTCAGTTGGAAGATTAAAGATACTTATCAGGGCTGTTGCTATTTTGATTGTGAAGATTCTGTTGTTTTGGTTAGCTGGGGCTGAAGAATCACCTGTGATTAACAAGATACCAGAACTACTAAGGTGAAAACTTTGCATTACTGGGACTATAGATGCTGGTTAGCTGGAGCTAAGAAATTAGTGGTGATTAAGAAGAGACCAGCATCAGTGAGGTGAAATCTGGGAAGTGTTTTCTGAGAGCACAGAGGCTATGCTCCAGAGATAGCCAAGTTTGTACCTTGTGTTGTGGCTGGACTTGGTAATGTGTAAGAGTCATGAAGAGCAGCTGAGGCTCAGCACTGTGAGAGATAGTAGAAGGCCATAGGTGAAGGTGCAGCCTCAGTTGCAATTGACAGCCCAGGACTGAAGGGGTCATGAAAAGGAGTTGAGGCTCTTGGTGAAACCTAGTTACAGCAGAAGACAGCAGTGTTTTGGAGATGCCAGTACAATGAGATTACCACCAAGAGCAGCAGCAGCAGCAGCAGTAGAGTACAGGCATCTAGAGCCTAGAAGACAAAGTGTGTGCTACAAAGGGCAGAGCTGGGAAAGTGACCTAAGCCCTTGGAGGAGCCTAGAAGATTATGAGTGGATCCCAGACATTGAACACATGGAATTTTATATAGATTTTGATAGTGACTATGCCCTGATATTTTTCCCTCTTGAAGTAAGAAGTATTTTAGTGGAGCCCTCAGTTAAGAGACTTTTAATTGTAAAAATACTTTGAATTTTAAAAGAAATTGGATGTTTTATAAGGATTGAAATTTTAATATGTAAAGACTGTGGGACTTTTAAAGTTATTTAGACCTTGGGAATGAATAAGAAAGTAAGGGTTGAGCCTTAATAGTGATGTGTTTGTGTGTCAAGTTTACAAGGGGTCAATTTTACTGGCTGGTTTTATGTGTAAACTTGACACAAGCTGGAGTTATGACATCCAACTATAAGGCATTTTCTCAATTAGTGATGAAAGGGGAGGGGCCCATTGTGGGTGGTGCCATCCCTGGGCTGGTAGTCTTGGGCTCTATAAGAAAGCAGGCTGAGCAAGCCAGGGGAAGCAAGGCAGTTAAGTACCATCCCTCCTGACCTGCTTGAGTTCCAGTCCTGACTTCCTTTAGTGATGAACAGCAAGGTGGAAGTGTAGAATAAACCCTTACCTCCCCAACTTGCTTCTTAGTCATGATGTTTGTGCAGGAATAGAAACTCTGACTAAGAAAGCCTCACAGTCTTATATGCAAGTAGCATAAATTGGGCATGACGGGGATTTAAAGTGGAGGGATGGAGGCAGAGTTTGGTGGAGAGACCAGAATGAATCTCAGATTCATTTGGGAGTAAATATGAATAAAATGTATTGCCAACCGCAGTGATGCATGCCTGTAATCCCAGCACAGAGAAACACAGAGGTATAAAGATCACATCAAGTCTAAGGGCAGCCAGAGCCACACAGGATTCTATAGAAACTAGACTATGTATCCAGATACTATCTTTAAAAAATAAATTTAAAAATGTCCAGTAATGCACATTATAAGAAGAATTTCAGGTGTATGAGTTAATAATGGAAAGTTTGTTTGGGCTAAGCTTTCTGAGGAATCTTCTCTTTTTTACCTATAATTAATTGCTTCTGAAATTAAGCAGTGCATTTTGATTATACTTTATAGAAGGAATGGAGAAAACTACTAGTCAGAGAGTAAAACTTGAAAAAAAACTTTAAAATATGTGTTCACCCATAAATCAAATTTACTCACCAGATGCTATTAACAAATTCCCATTAGTTGCCAAAAGTTAAAACTGCATACAATTCATATTTTAATTTCACACTTCTTGCATTCATGAAGTTTGTCAATGTACTACAATGTCTCAGTTTTATAGTGTCTACATTTTTACCTCCATCCATCTCCATGGTGACTTATACCCACCTCATTCAAACTGATTATAAATCTGTGGCAATGCCCATGGGACTTCCTTCCTACTAATTTGTAATAAATGCATTTCATATTCAAGTTATATCTCACTGCAGAGAGAGAATGTAATTTGTCAAATGATATAACAGGTATTTTTCCAGAGCATACAACAATAATAAAATGGGCATGTCTGCAAATAAACAGAAAAGAATTGAAAATATTTAATCTAATGTTCACTATCATGGAGGTCCACTCAATTCTGGCAGGAGAAAATTGAATTTTTATAGCAGTGTTTGTTCTGGTAGAGAGATGTGTGCTGCTAGAACAATTAAGGCAAAGGTTAATGAGCTGATATTTATCTAAAAGTAAATTAGTTTTACACATTTACTACCAAGGAGAAGTTTAAATGCATTATTGGCATGCATAGGATATAAATTCCATTATAAATCATGTCATTGATTTTTTCATATATTAACTATTTCTATCCTGATTATTCAGTTGAAGTAACAAAAATTAACACAGCAATTTTTAATGTGTGAATTCTATTCCTAATGCTAATGCCATGACACTAATTCCAGATGTGAGATTCACATGTGTATACCTTGTACAGATGGCCAAACTGACCAATGACAAAAACATATAGAAGTTAGCTTACCACATATAGTAGTAACAAGATAAAAACTCAATCTAAGTACCATGAACCTCTACAAAAGAGTCTCTGGTTTTGAAACCTCATCCCATAGTATGACTTTGTTACGTTTTCTAATATGTTTTCTTATGTTCAACTTATAAAAATAGCATATAATATGATGTCAAAAATATATAACTCACTGTTCTAGTCTTTGAGTAGCACAATCATACCACAATGAACTTAAAGTGTAAGACGACACCCTTGACATATGGAAAATTCAGCAGTCAGGAACCCAAATATGGACTAGCTATGGTCTGTTCTATGACCACTCACAATGTTTAGTACAAGTGTAGACTAGGGATAGAGTCTCTTCTGGGGCTCACAAAAAATCCCCAGTGAACATTTAAGCTTGGATACACTTTAAATCTCAAGGACTCATGCTAAGATTTTGAGGTATTAGATCTTGGGGCTTAAGTTCTTTGCAGGCTGGTACTTAAACATCACTTTAAGATTGTTGTCATATTAAGAACTCCCCATGGTAGCTAGTATCATTCTGTCCAAGGAGGGATATTATCAATAATTTCTTCTGTTGGTTGTGGTGAAGACATAACCCTCAACTTCCTGCCATATGGTCTACTCCATGATGTCATTCTATCTACCAAAGAGTATAGTCAAGAATATCTACCACATGGAGTTATGTTTCCCGTTATGTTACTCAATCTTTGGGGTGACTGTCATGTTATTCTGGTTCGGAATTAGTGGTGCATGAACCTCATGTAGTAGGAGAAGAGTTCACAAGAGGAGTAATACCAGGAGGAGACAGTTCACGATCATGTTAACATTCTGTCTACCTCTCTGTCTCTGTCTGTCTCTGTCTCTGTCTCTGTGTGCGTGACTGTGTGTGTGTATCTCCTTTTAATCATGTCCATGTTCAATTCTAGATGGTCACTCATTAAGCAAGAGAACTGAAACAAGTGTCTTTATTTTCTTTTATAAGATTAAATACAAATTTATCAAAATTATTGAAGAGTAAATCCAGCCTCAGAACTTTGTTTAGAAGTGTGCTGTTCTAGTTTAAATAATGCATTACTGTCATTTGAAGGTCATGGCATTTCTGTTCTCCTGAACCAATACTATGACAATGTGTATATTACTTATGGGATATAATTTTTTATGATTATTCATTTTACTTCATAATTATATTTTGCAGTAAAGCCTTCTCCAAACATCTTGAAGGTAATAAATAATTCTAATAGACCATTTATGGGTAGCTGCAGATTACCTGTGAAGGTCTTGTTTGGTGTACCATTCAGATTATTATGAAATGAGAAATTGTAGTGACAGCACACCTTCCTTTCAAAAATCTCTGGTTTTGGCATACCTCTCCAGGCAGCTCATTTTAATTATTTAAAGCTATATTGGTATAGAGACTGTATAGAGAAGAGGGTTGGAATATAGGTGGGAAGATTTTATAGTGCTATCATACTGCATGAATAGTGTTTAAGAATACGTCCATACATCCCAGATTTTTACTGACAACATTTACAGTGAAAGAAATATTCATCCAATGTTTCACTTATTGATGCATGCAAAGAATAAAAACGTGTCAAAGCTCTTGCTACCTAAATCAGAAATTTTGAAGATATATACACTGTGTGTGTGTGTGTGTGTGTGTGTGTGTGTGTATGTGTGTGTGTGTGTGTGTGTGGAACGTATGGATCCTGATGTAATATGGAATGAGCATGATTCATGAGTCTGGTTTATGTTAAGCAGTACTGGCCCTTAATGTCTTTGATTTTTTTTCCTGAGCAAACTAATATGCCATCATTTTATGCATTCAATTATAATGAATTAGGTTGAAATATAAGAAAGTCATTATTTTTGTCTGGCAGAACAGGTGAAAGCAACAATCACAATTCCTTAATATCCCTTAACATCAGTGTTCTCAATTCCCCAATAAAAAGACATAGACTGACAGACTGGATCCATAAACAGGACCCAGCATTTTGCTGCATACAAGAAACACACCTCTGTGTTAAAGACAAACACTACCTCAGAGTAAAGGGCTGGAAAACAATTTTCCAGGCAAATGGTCCCAAGAAACAGGCTGGAGTAGCCATTCTAACATTGGATAAAATCAACTTTCAACCAGAAGTCATCAAAAAAGCTAAGGAAGGACACTTCATCCTCATCAAAGGAAAAATCTACCAAGAAGAACTCTCAATTCTGAACATCTATGCTCCAAATGCAAGGGCACCCACATTTATAAAAGAAACTTTACTAAATCTCAAAGCACACATTGCACCTCACACAATAATAGTGGGAGACTTCAACACCCCACGATCATCAATGGACAGATCTTGGAAACACAAACTAAACAGAGACACAGTGAAACTAACAGATGCTATGAACCAAATGGATTTAACGGATATCTATAGAAAATTTTATCCTACATCAAAAGAATATATCTTCTTCTCAGCACCTCATGGTACTGTCTCCAAAATTGATCATATAATTGGTCACAAAACAAACCTCAACAGATATAAGAAGATTGAAATAATCCCATGCCTCCTATCAGATCACTACAGATTAAGGCTGGTCTTCAATGGCAACAACAATAACAGAAAGCCCACATACACATGGAAGCTGAACAATGCTCTACTCAATGATTACTTGGTCAAGGAAGAAATAAAGCAATTAAAGATTTCCTAGAATTTAATGAAAATGAAAGTACAACTTACCCAAACTTATGGGATATACTTTTAATAGTATCTTACCTTAGAAATATCAACTTAGTATGTGTTTCTTTTTCTAATATAGCAGCATTAAAATTAATAAATGTAATTGATAAAATCCTAGATAAAAGATGTAACATAAAATTCACTGTTTCAAGAAGTGAAGTGTGCTTTGTAGGACAGGTGTAGATGCATTTATAATATAATTCAAATACAGAAAGTCTGTTTTCATTGGAGTTGATATTATCAGATATTTTGTCTCAGATTTCCCTTATTAAAACTCTAGCAAACAAATAATGCTTTATTTTTCTAATAGTTATAGAACAATTCCTGGATGAGAATTCCATTGACCTTTTCTATTGTGTATGATACAGGAACACTGAACTCTGAGTCATATCCCAGTTGGCCAGAGAAGAATGATATGTTTGTTTATTCACCCATCCTCAGTGGAGAGGCAGCTCTAGCTAGACTTTTAGATGGCTAGAAAGAAACCAATACTAAACAAAGCACAGAAGAAATTGGAGAAATGGATAGGAGTAAATTAAATAGGTGAATTAAAACTAAATATCTGCTTCATAATTTCTATCAAAGTCACATAAATGGCTCTTACCATTGGCCAGTTATTGAGTATGAGGTTACATCATTAAGTGCTAAAGTACTGATTAGATCCTTTTCAATCAATGCCATAGACCATATTTATAGTTCATAATCTGATATGGGATGCATGACATAATTGCCCAATATTATCCCTAAGAATGTGGAGGAAAAAATGAAGGTTGCTCTGAAGAGGACAAATATTGAAAAACAAGTGGCAAATGGGAGAAATGGCCATAGGACATTCTTATAATCAAAACCAGTAACACATTCATATTCCAATTGCCATTGGTGTTTAACAATGCCAAACACATTGAGGCTAGATGGTGTAGTAACTCATGAATCATGAACTATATGGCACTGTACAAGTACATGAAGTTAATGTTAGCGTAGTCTAGTTACAGTAAACAGTATCTTAACCACAGAAGTGAGAGTTCAAAAATAAAGCAACAGACAGTGGGAGCATAAATCATAAAGTTAAATAAAATAAGTGAATTAGAGGTAAATGTGACTTTTGTTGTGGATTGCAGTCACTTACCGAGTCACAACTCAGAGCTATATTAAATTCAAAGCTATCAATAAAATGTCATATAAGTAAATAAGTAAATACTATGGCATGTCTATTAGGTCAAAATTCCTAAGTTTAGACAAGGATTTAAGGCTGTAAAGACTTCCAACCTGTTGAAGGTAATGTGAGAAACAATTCCTGTATTTTCTTTAAAATTGGACCTACTCTTGCCATATGATCCATGAGCCATGCTGCCAAATGAATTAACTATGTATGGTGCACAAAAGCCTGAATGAGAATACTCACAGTAGCATTATGCATAGTGACCAAAGCTCATTCACATCTGAGAGTCTGTTTCTGAAATTAAAGTGTAGACAGTCATGATTACAGGAAAGGAGGTGTCAAGTGTAAAGGCATGGAGAACTAGGGACATATTTGCTAAACCAAAGCTGCCAGTCTGAAAAACAACACATCATTTGACTCTAACAAAATGACCCTCTGCACAGACAAGGTGGTAGGCACAGTAGAAAGATGGGTGATTGTCAGAGATCACTTTTGAGGAAGAAGAGCTAGATCATGAAGACAAATCACATGACCCTTGTACTTGAATATTTGCCTAGCACCATAAAATATCTATCCAACACCAGAACTGAGGGGACTATATCTTATTAGTGCCTGTCCATAATTGTGGTGACATCACTTCTGTGAGTTGGGGAAAACATGCATTAGGGGCAATAGAAGGTTTAGGGAAATCCTTTACCTCCCTCACAGTTTTATATGAATTTGGAGCAAGCATTGAAAACTAGTCTTAGGCAATGAGACAGGATCCTCAGCAACCATGTAAAAGCTAGACATGCTCATAATCTCAGTGCTGGAAAGGCTGAGAGAACAAATCCCTTGAGTGGTTAATCTACCCAAATTTGTCTGTCTAGGTTCAGTGAAAGACTCTCAGAAAATAAAGTGAATAGTGATAGAAGAAGAAAAGTGCACACATATGCATGCACACCTCATACACATACAAATACTCATACACATGTCTATTTATACTACACATACATATTCATAAATGTAAACACTCATACATACATACACACCTACATGTGAGTGTACTTACAGGAACATTCATACCTGTGTGCACATGCATGTACCCATGTACCTATGGACACTTATACACACATATGCACATGCTATGCAATAACCCCCCCCCAAAAAAAAACATACTATGTCAAGAAACATTGACTACAAAGAGATCAACAAGTCTTAAATTGGTCCACATATACAAACTTGATCAAAATCTACTAAATGTTAGAAATAGAACTGTCATTTTTAACATCCAGCTTTCAAAGACCATTGAAGTAGAATCCCATTAATGTAAGCAATAACTTGTGTGGGATGCTTTAGGAATTGAAAAACTTGAAGAAAATATTCTAAAACTTATAAAAGTATTATTGTTTGTCATTGGATTTTTGGGTACTTTGGATATTTCCAATTGCACTCTTAAAAATAATGTTGCATGGAAATAGGAAGGAAGAAAAGGGAGGGAAGAAGGGTGGAGGGAGGGAGGGAGAGGAAAGAGGGAGGGAGGGAGGGACAGAAATAAGGAAGGAACAAAAGAAGGAAGGAAATAAGGAAGGAAGGAAAAAAGAAGCAAACCAAGGAAGGAAATGAGCACCCTTTTTAACCCTGCAGGCCTCCTCCTGTAAGTGAGCTTGCTGCCAGAGGGACAGTAGTTGGTGTCATTTCTGCTGCTGCCATCAATCAGAGCATCGTGTACTCCATTGTGGCAGGAAATGAGGAAGGTAGGTAGCGAATTTTACCTTTGTATTCTCAAAAAAAAAAATCCAGTCAATGTAGAATCAGATGAATTTGTAATCGAACTATTATTTCCTCTATCTTAACACAGTTCTTACCATCTTCAAAATAATTGATGACTTGATTAATAGCCCAGTTGTGTTAGTTAAAGCCACTGTGTGCCCTGATTGATGATGAATATTCAATTATAGAAGCTATTATCTTCCCTCTGTTGGTGATATTTTTGTGACAGTTCTTCAAAATGAATGAGTTGTTCTTTTGACTGCAAAAGATAATAATTATCTTCTAGTCTCTCCTCTTCCCTCTGTGTGTAACAAGCCTTACCTCATGTCAGACCAATCCCAAGGAAGCTTTAGGAACTTACATAAGTATAAATGACCAAAGAGACTTGCTAGTACTGATGGACATACATTTATGTTAACTAATACAATGCCCCAAACAGCCAAATCAATTAACGGAAATTTTGAGTTTTGTCTCTCAGCTGCTTTTATAAAGGTAGTCATTTGCTGGATTCCGGGAATAATATCATCTCTCACTCTCTGCTTCTGCATTTCTGCTTTCCCTTCTGGGCAGACTGGGATATTATGGGTGGCTGAGAATATTTAACTAATATTTCATACATTAGTTTACTTTGAGTATTTAATTTAAAAGTGAACTTGGATGCTACTTGGCAGTCTGAAATAAGTCCTTAGACTGTCTGGAGTGTTTCTGTGACCACCTGTCACTACAATGACTGCCCCTCTGGGAAGCACTCACTGACTGGCTGTTTATTGACCCTCTGCTTTTCCTCCACTGCTGCACCTCCTTTC
Organism: Rhynchomys soricoides; assembly: GCA_019843965.1. Classification (NCBI taxonomy): domain Eukaryota; kingdom Metazoa; phylum Chordata; class Mammalia; order Rodentia; family Muridae; genus Rhynchomys; species Rhynchomys soricoides. The sequence continues at coordinate 7,951,997 of JADRCH010000082.1, forward strand.
TGAATGCAATGGAACCTCCTTTCCCCACTACTTTCAAATCTAAAAAAGCTGTAACTTCTCAACCTGTTCTGATGCTTGCCCTGTCCTTGGGCTTGAAGGTAGCAACAAATCTGTGTTTATCAATTGCTTCCACCACAGTGACCATTTTGTATATCAGCAAATGAAGGTCGGTTAAGTGTTAACAACTCTTCCCGGTACTTGGAATGTGGAGAAAAGAAACAAACCTGTTCTTTATGATCTTAGAATTAAACAGACCATCAACAGATGAACAACTGTTAAGCATGCATGTAAACAATAACTGTTAGGTGTGTATATAGAATGTTTCAAGTAATGGTCATCATTACTGCAGAGACAGGTGCAGGGAGGATATGGGGAAGGAAGAGGTAGTATACCATACAAATAAACATGTGCCCTTCTTTCCATTTAAAATTCTTACATACCAGCTTAAAAAAACAGAGAGAGAAGGGCAAAGTATTTCAAAATGCTCATAATAATAAAGCACTTTGTAAAAGTAACCTAGAAGCTAAATTATAAACATTATCTTCGATGTTCTTACCCAAGCACCAAAACTACAGGGTTAGATGTGTGTGGTAGAGGGTAAGAACCAAATACCCAACTAAGCAAAATGCAATGGGTTTCTGTAAAAAAGACTCCTTCTAAAGTAGGATAAAGTAGGACCATCTAACACACAGTGACAGGAAGATCACCAGCTAAGCACCTGCACCCAGCAGAGTCTCAAATAACACATAACCAAAACTGCTAAACACACCATTCAGGGAACACATCTTGATAATCCCAATATCAGTAATATGTTTCCAGATGCTGGAATCCTATCACTCCTATCAACTTTTAAACTTGACTATTCTAGATGTTTCTAATGCCTTTGAAACCATAATAGCTTTTAAAGAGAATAGCTCCTTACCATGTGAAGAAACTAATGAGTTGTATGCTGGATTCCAGATAAGTTTGGAATCAACAATGTCACTGGTGTCATCTATGTGAATTCACCATTGGATTATGAGACAAGGACCAGCTATGTGCTCCGGGTGCAAGCAGATTCTCTGGAAGTGGTCCTCGCCAATCTCCGCGTCCCTTCAAAAAGTAAGTTACATTGCTTAAGAGATTGACAGTATTTTGTGGTGTTTTTGCTGTCTTGAAAATGAATTTAAAATGAAGCTATCCCTTGGGACTATAGGAACTTCTTAGGTTGCTGGAGAGGAATACTCATCCATCTTAGTAGACCACATAGTGCAACTGGGGATGAAGCAATAACATACTAATTGTAGATGATCTATAAAATACTGTTTCACTTGCACAATTTCATCAGTAAACTTTTGCATCTCCCTTTAAAAGCCTATGTGCATGGCTAACAATACTGCAATAGATGGATAGATACTAAGCAGTACCTACATGAGAACCAAGGGAAAAGTTTGATCTAGACAGGAATTTGATCCCAGGGTCTCAGTTTGAGCCCCCACCCCCACCCCCAGTGGAAGAAAAGAATCAACTCCTGAAAAATCTCTCCTGAAAGAGATAGAGAGAGAGAGGAGCAAACTAAATAAAAGTATATTTTCTAAATTAATAATTAACAATAATATTCATGTAGCATCCCATTTAATTCCCATGCATTTCTATGTGATGATAAAATGACTGTCACACCTTTTAAAATTCGTTTCAATGATGCTGTGAAGTGACAGTCAGTGCATAAAAATGCAATGCAGCTGATGCTGAAATATTTCTTTGGCCTGTCAGAGCAACATCGCTCCCATGGAAGAGCAAGCTGAAGTCTATTTGTAGAAAGGACTGACAGAGATGCTGCGAAATGTTACCAGAATTACAATAAATTCCCATATGTAATACATCTTCACACTAAAGCAACAAAGCTTTTTATGTATTCTGTTGCATTAAAGTGTCTAAAACAGTAGTTCTTAACCTGTGAGCAGAGACTCCTTCGGAGATTGAATGAGCCTTTTAAAGAGGTGGTATACCAGATACCCTGCATATCAGACATTTACATTGTGGTTCCTAACAGTAGCAAACTTGCAGTTATAAAGTAGCAATGAAAATAATTTTATGGCTGAGGGTTACCACAACATGGGGAACTGTATTAAAGGGCTAGAGCATTCGTAAGGATGAGAACCACTGATCTAAGATATCCACCTTTTACCTTGAGAGCATATTACAACATCATAGTGGAGCATGACATTCATCAACATCTCTAGAAGGAGAAAAGGGAAAGAGATGGAGGAATTGTGTGTGTGTGTGTGTGTGTGTGTGTGTGAGAGAGAGAGAGAGAGAGAGAGAGAGAGAGAGAGAGAGAGAGAGAG
>JADRCH010000082.1:7954333-7986945 GCA_019843965.1 Rhynchomys soricoides
GAGAGAGAGAGAGAGAGAGAGAGAGAGAGAGAGAGAGAGAGAGAGAGAGAGACTGGTGCTGAGGGGGCCTGGGCAAAAAAGAAAATGGGAGACATGCTCTGCAAGCTCATTGGGTCATAAGTCTCCTGACACTGACTGCCACCATAGAAGACTTTCATTTACCACAAACTCTACTTACCAAACTGGTATGGGTGTCTATACTGTTGCTCCTAAAGATACATCTAAGTCATTTGAAAGTCCAGGTCACATAATGCATTTTAAATTAAAGGTATTCAACTTTCCTCAAAGATAATACTTCACTGCCCTACTTAAATTGTCTCAAAATAGTAGACCACTCCCCAAGATTTTAAACATTTTTAAATAGTTTATGTATATTGGTGTTTCCCTGCATGTCTGTATGTGACACCATGTTCATAGAGAAGCAAGAAGGTGTCAGAGCCTCTGGGACTTGAGCTAGGGGTTCTGTAACCCACAGTGTAGGATCTGGGAACTAGAACTGGATCCTCTACAAGAGCAGCAAATGCTCCGATCTACTGAGCCATCTCCCTGGCCTCCTTTGGTTTTAAAATCCTTAAAGGAGTCCGTGAGGTGGCTTAGCAGGGAAGGGCAATTGCTGTCAAGCCTCAGGACCCATGGTTGAGAAGATTTCTGCAAGCTGTCCTATGATTCCTCATTGTTGTGACAAACCCTCACATGTACACATCCAAAGAATTGAATGAATGTAATAACAAGTTTATTAAATTCTAAGTGTTTACATATTTGGAGAAAGGTAGAAGAATCCTTAGACTCTAAACTTATTTGGCTAAACAAATAGATAAAAATGCTAGAAAAGAACGATATTATATAACTTATTGGCCAAAACATAGACAAAATGTTCTGGGAGAAAGGAATTATGTAACTTGTAAACACAACAAATGGGAAAAGACATTTGAAAATTGTTAATTATCATTTTTCATTGAAACAAATAGCTTTAAAAGAAAAAATTACTGCATGCTCAAAGTACAGGACCTTGAATTTCCAAGGACTCTATGATTTTCAGAATAGAAAGATAATAAGTTCCATATATAAATATAATACAATTAATTCCCCTCCCTGTAATATACGTGTAAATGGAAGGTAATAAAAGTTTATGCAATGCCCACATCTATGCTTGTTTATACCCTGATGGGTATGTAGACATCTGCTAACAAACTTATGAATTACATCTCAGAAATGTGTGAAGCCTAAAGGCATGTGTGCATTTGTTCACTACTTGCTTATTTGAATATTGCTATTAACATTTCATGACTAACCTTTGCCTTCTGTTTAAAATGAAGACACACGCATTTCCAACATTGTTCCACTTATTAATAACTGTTAATAGCCTGTAATCAATTCCTAGTCCATTAGCTATGCAAATAAGTAGCCCATTATGTAAATTGAGGTTAATTAATTAATTGTCTAAAGATTTTACTCTGCTACAAAAGTAGCTACTCTATGGATTTTTAAATCTATCACACATCATATTAATAAAAGTGAGAATCTAATTCACTGAAGTTGTACTTTATTGTGACTTCTTTATCAAGTGATTATTCATAAAATAACTTTCAATATGAATTTTATAACTGTTCGAAAATACATTTAACATGTGAATGAAAATTAAATTAGGCAATTATAGAGTTCATTTCACAGATTCAACATGAAAGTTTAAGGCAGTATGGTCTAATGTTTTTCAGTGCTAGGATTAAGTTTGGGAATATTTCAATATCTAACTCTTGTGAGACCATCACAGTGAAAGAATGATAACATGTGTAATAGTCTCTTCTCAGCTACTTCTCATCGCAAAACTCTGAAGCTTACCAGAAACATAGCAATCCGTCTTTAAATATCTCTACATTGCTTCTTAAAGATAATACCAACCCCAAACTGTTCTGACCTCAAAAGTAATAAGTTGTATTTTACTCTTGACACAAAAAAGTATGACTATACCCCAAAACATAAACTCAAGTCCTTCTAAAAGAAAGAATGACCACACCCCAAAACATGAACTTGACATTTAATTCCTTTCTTGAATTGGAATAGGGGTACTGTCTGGAGAACACATGTCTTTTAGTCAAAAGATCTATTTTTAATGAAGTAACATTAAATGCCATATTCTGTGAATCTCTGATGCTTTTGAAGACAATCTATCTCTATATAGCCTAACTTAACTGTTAAACATTATTATTAGCTATTTACTATATAAATAATCTTGAAAACACTTATTGTAATTAACTAAATTAGATTCTAATATAATCATGAGTTTCACTATCTGACTATTAACTTGCATTACTTAATCATCCTAAACAGTTTGTAATAGCTGCTATGAAACGGGCTGGGTCTAAGCCTTGTATTCTTCAATGAGTTGCATTGGCACAATGCCTATCTAAGAGTAACAAAATTCATTCAGAACTTTGTTTCCATATACAAAGATTTATATCAATGAAAACCTTAAACCTTTTTAGAAGGAACATCTAAAAAGGGGCCCCAAGGAAGACCTGGGAAGACTCTGGATGGGCAACAGAAGGCAGAGCCCAAGGATTGATTTAATGACATTCAAGAGGAAGACCTGAGGAGACCCTGGATCAGCAACGGGAGGCTAAGGCCAACCTGAGGGGACTCTGGGTCATCAGTAGGAGGATGAAACCAAGGATTGATTTTTAAATAAGGTCACTTGAGACCTTGTTTTCAAAAACAAAAACAAACATTTAATTGAAAAATGAATTAATTATCACTTTTTGTTTTATGGCAATGCACATTTTCTGTTAGGGCTGTCTGTGTTCAGTCTTGTCTCAGCCCAATAGCAAGAGAAGAACAAACAACACATATTAGATTCCATGAAACCACACTGGAGCTTTTTATAAACTGCCATGGAACTCAGCATGCCTAACTTTTCATTCACTTTTTCTACAGTCTTTGTTTATAATAATCTATCTACATATAGAGAAAGATAGATGATAAATGATACATAGGTAGATGATAGATAGATAGGTAGGTAGGTAGGTAGGTAGATAGAAAACCTCCTTAACTGATAAACTTATTATTTAAATTTCATTGATACTCTTTAGTACTAACATAATAAATACACAAAATAATGAGTAAAAAAATCCAAATAATTATAAGGCATATTTAAAGAACACATTTTATAAACAAATTAAAAATAAATTTATTAATATAACCTAATAGCTTATAATCCCACTGCTAAAACAAATATGGGAAAGATGAAAATGGATCCCAGTAGTCACCATCTGGTATACCCTTTCCTTTATCCCAGTAGACATCATACTCAGGCCTCCACATGTCCTGACTTCTGTCCAGTCCCTGAATACTATTTCATTCCTTGACATGATGGTTGTTCATTAACTGCTTACCATACACTGCCTGGTTTAATTATCCAAACTGCAGCCTTCAAGTTCCCTTTGGTTAAATAAAGAGACAAAAGAGATACATAACTATTGACCATGTAAGATCTATACCTTGAGAGTGATGGCAATGCATGGCAAAGTTTACATCATTCAGAAGAGTTCACCACTACCATAGATGACCAAACAGCCAAACCTTTGCACTGCATCTTGAATAAACTAAAGAAGGTTATAAGGACAATTTTAAACACAGTAAAGAGATACTAAAACTATGAAAAGTAATATTTTCTAAGAAGATGTAATAATAGAACTAAGGTACTGAAAATCTAAAGAGATCTATAATAAATTTAATGTAAACATAATAGATTTTATAGGGTATTAAAGCAAGGTTGACTGCTGTCAAAGCTCATACTCACAGGGAGACAGAAAAGTGTCAAGAATTAAATCATGAGAGGTTTTATATAAAACAAAATAAAATTATGAAGTTCGATTTGAATTTTTTCCTAAAGAACACTCATCATCATAAAGGAAGGAATGTGGACTACATATACCTTTATCCATCTTAAGTCCAATGTTGGCAACTACATTAGAAATAGTGTTTTCTATATTTGCTGGATGGTGAACTCACATTTGAGACATAGTAGATAAATCTAGAGGTAAAAAGATGGAGTGACTGCTGTTACCATGGCTGGATGTAAGGGTACTCCCAGCCACATGCTGATCCATGTAGATGCCCAGCATTGCACAACAGGAGACCTGGGAATATGCTTTGGGTCTAGCCTTGGGCCTAGGAGTATACAGTTCTTGTTCCAAAATCAGTGCAAGAAATACAGACAGACAGACAGACAGACAGACAAAGTTTATTATGAGCCATATATGAATGTCCATGGTCTGGGAACACAGGTTCAATTTGAATAAGATGGCTCAGTGGGGCAAGGCACCTGCCAATGAGAGTCTGACCCCTGGATACTACACAGTGAAAAGAGAGAGCCTCCTCCTGCAAGTTATCCACCAAGCTCCACAGGTGTACCTTGGATCACTTATGGACACACACACACACACACACACACACACACACACACACACACATGAATATATATATTAATGAACCACAGCTATTAATGAACCAAAGAGAATGGAGAGATTAATAAGAGTTGATTTAAAAAGAGCATTGATTAATGTATCAAAGTAAACATTTTAATTCATTTTAAAGTATACCTCCTAATAAATAATTATATTCTATTTTTGATTAACATGTTTTAAATATATAGTATGAGATTCAATACAAACCATGTCCTTATGTTGATGTCAGTGTTTATTAGCTTCTACATATGAGAAAGAGTGTGGTACTCATCTTTCTGTGAGTGGTCATTTCTCCCTTATCTGTGCACTTGGCTACCAATAAAATTTCATTCTTGTTTGGGGTGAATAGTCCATGTGTACATGGCAATATTTCTCTATATATGCTATTGATGGGCATCTAGACTAATGTCATAGCTTAGCTGTTTGTGAACATGCCTTTGTTTGTTGATGTCTCTCTAGCTACTGAATTTGTTTCCTGACTTTGTACCTAGAAGTAGAATGATTTATGGTTAGTCTAATTGTAATTTGACAGGAAATTCTATACTATTCTTCAAAATGGTTCTGCAAATTTGCATTACTATCAATGGAGGAGAATTTTTTTCTTCTTTCTAAAATGTATTTTGCAATAAAAGTATCTTTTCTCCATCCCCCTGCAGGCATGTACTATATTTGATCTTTTGATAGGTATGATTATCCCTAAGATGAGATGGCATCTATTATTTTGATTTCATTTCCCTGAAAGCTGAGATATTTGTAATTACTTATATATTTTACTGCATTTACTATGTCATTTGATTGCCCTTTGGATTGTTCTTATTGTTAAGGTTTTTAAAGTTTTTCTACTTAATATATTCAAATGATAGATGGTCAGATAAGTAGGCACGCACCTTCTCCTAACCTGCAGTACGCTGTTCACACCATGGATGTGTCCTGTGCTCTACAGAATCTTTTTAGCTAGAAGACATTGCCTCTGAAGTTTTGCTTTTGTTTCTTGAGCAGTGGGGTTCATGTCTCAATTATCACAAAATTTTTTCCCATAATTTTCTTCTACTTTGTTTTATAATTTCAGGTCTTTCATATTGTCCTTTTAATTGTGCTATCTTTAAGCATTTATAAACCAGAAAAAAATATATTTTAAATTCAAAAATTAGAAAGGGTAGTGAAACCAAAAGTATGCTTTGAGTAGGGAGTTATGAGATGGGGAAGTTAAGAAATTGTTAAGGGACATACTTAATTGACAATAGATGTAAATTAAAGAGTATCCTTTAAATACTAACAGCCCATGTCCTGCTCTGAGTCCATCTTTAGTATGACTGTAAATATAGTAAGAAGAGTCATGATGTACTGAGCCCCATCCATGTAAAGTTTTTGTTAGAATTACTTATATTGAGTGGTGTGTTGAATTAGTGTTAGGGCATCTCTAGGAGGCAGTCTTGAATACTGACATCTCTTTAGTTTCTATTCATGTGCTGTTTCTCTCTATACCATCTCAATTACTCCTGAATTCACAGAGTAAAATAATATGTACTTCAAAACAGCATTCCAGAGCTGGTAAGCGCAAGACCCTGCACAGAAATCTAAGACAGTATTTCTGCCACAATGATAACCACATGCTTTATTTTTATGTAGCGTAAAAGCACTAACATGAAATTTTATAGCTGAGATGGATTTATGTAATTCCATAACTGAAGTGGCAATTTTTGCTTTATTGTTAAAATTATAATTATCTTTAAATGTCGAAGAGAAAAAGCCAACCTTTCTGCAAACATGTCATCATATTTTGATTCAGTTAACTAGGCCTTCATCAGGAATAAATGACAGAGCAATTAAGATAAGCTTAAACTGGTGATAAAACAACTCAATGCTATTGATTTCATTTTATGGTTTTGCTTCTGGGTACAAGCTTGTAATATATTTCATTTTCGTGGCTTTTTCTCATTTCAACCAGAAGGTTTGTGACAAATAGTGCTAATGACTATTTGTTATCGACTGATTTACAAAAACATTGTTCACATAGCACAAGTAACAAATTTAAAGCTTGTCATCATAATAGTCGTCATCATAATAATACTAGGTATGGTGGATGTCCTGTGTTCATATGGCTGTAGTTCTAGACATCCTATTAAAACTTCATTAATTTCAAATATGGAGACCAGTTTAAAGTAATCCCATGTCATATGTAGCATTTCTATCTCAAACATTTTATGCATCTTTTTAACCAGGGGTGGTGGTTAAAAACTTAAACCTTAGCATTCAGCAGACAGAAGCAGGAGAATAATGAGCTTAAGACTAACCTGGGCTACATTAGTAATTCAAAATAGCCCAAACTGCTTAGAAGGATCCTGTCTTGCAAGGGTCCATGATTTACTAAAGAATACCCCAGACTCAAATAGTATGCAAAAGCAAATAACATTTTATTCTGCAGAAGTTCAACATTTGGGAGCTACCATTTACCAAGATAAAGACACCCAAATGAGCTCGCAAGCCTAATATAAAGCAGATTAGGGGAATTCCTTGGAGGAGTAGGTGACCTTTATCTTGATAGGTCTCTGGGGATATGGGGGTCTTTGGGATTGGCTAGAGCTCTGGAAACATTCCAGAACTATTGCTGACTCATCTGCTCCTGCTTTAGGCCAAGTGGCAGGGCAGCTTCCAATTGGCTTCCCCTGGCCTGTAACTGACTTGTCTGAACTTGTCCAGTTCTGGGAAACAAAGATCTAGGCCTTGTCTCCTAAACAGCCAGTTTGAAGACTGTTGTGGAGTCAGCCTGCCTCTGTACTCTCCATTTCAAAAACTTAATGATAATTCTGTTCAGTGGTAGATAATTGCCTAGTATGCACAATGCCCTGGATCTGATTCTTAGTAACAATGAATAAATAATAAAAAGTATTTAATAGATTAGTAATGCATGAAATGGTCTCCTCACTTATCCTTGAGAACTGATCCCGAATGTAAAGACAAAAGATGTCATTTTCTCCCTTCTTAAAATTTTCCTAATTACTGTAGTTAATAATTGTGCGTATTGTTACTCTGAGCTTGTTCACACACTGAAATATCACTCTCCTAAAGTACATCACCAGCCCTGTATTCTAAGCATCCTCTGCGTTATCCATGTTTAAATTTAAAAACAAGTCAAGTTTGTTTATTCAATTAAAATATTTCTCAAACTTATATCATGATTCAAAAATTAGAAAGCACAAATAGTCTATTAATAAAAAGAGACCTAAACTATACAATGAGGTCTGTATACCTCTGTGATCAGAAAGACACTTGCTCCATGGAGATTAACCCAATTTAATGTGCACAAAACTATGCATGGACCTGAAATCCATTAAATAATGCATAGAACTAAAACACCATTTCTAAAAATGGAAAATTGAAGCAACTGTCTAGACAATACAAAATATGGGATAGATCACCACTATTTTCTTCTAAATGACATGAAGTCTTTGCAATTTATGAATAGTTATCAGCCACACTTAGTCTACAGATATTTCATCACAAACAGGTTTAGATGTAGCTCAGTGGTAGTGTGCTTGCCTAGCATACACAAAGACCATCTACAGTCCCTAGTATCAGAGATAGAAAACTTGATTTGAACTATAAAATCAGGGTTACCAAGAGAAAAGCTAAATAGGCCCTTTGGCTCCATTTTGGATGCCTAATAATGCCTGGATCTAGATAGAAACCCTTGACATATCTGTCCTTCCTTTGTTGTCTGAACCTCTGGGTCAAATTCCTTTCAGCCCTGTGTGCAAACATGTTGACTGTCCCTTGAGGCAAAACTGCTGCCTTCCTAGTCTCTCACTAGCTATAACAACTTAAGCATCTGAAGCATTCAGACAAGATGATACTTTTCCATTAACCTATGCCAGCAAATCAATAAAAGCTGCCTTTTTTTTCCTGAGAGAGCAGCCTTGGCTTCTTTGTCAGTCTATCTCATTGCACTGACAACAGAAACCCCAGAACAGCCAGGTCTGTGTTTTCTGAGCATGTGACTCAGTCTTATTTCTATTGCTTTAGTGACAAAAGACCTCAATCGTCTCCAATAACATAACTGACATTTTATAATTTCCTAAAGATTTAGTATACCTGTTAGTCTGATTTTCATTTATTTTACTCCTTATAGCAAGTGAGGAGTGGACTTTTTTTTTAACTTAGTAAAACACTTTATTTTGATCAGATTTAAAAGCATCTGAACCTACTGGTTCTTGATTGTTGGCAGGAGGTTCAGAAATCCCATTAACTAGACAAAGATAAATTTCAGTATTATTGTTGTCTGAGTTTTACAGAAACAGCCCTGGTCCAGCAGCCCAACCTAATAGGTTAGGCTCAGCAGCAAGTAGAGGTACTCAGTCATGAAAAGCAGAGAGAGGCATTTTCATTAGTGTGGTCAGGTTGAGAAGAGGAAGCAATGAAAGGGGGTCAGAAACCAACTCCATCCTCAGTGTATTGAGATGAGCTTTAGGTTTAAATAGAGGAAGATTTGGAGCAGAGGCAGTAAGTATGCATAATGAATCCATGCTGGTCAAGGAGTGTCTCCTCAGTCATCTTCTCAGTTATAATCCAAAGAAGTTTGAGAGGAGGAACCTGGTTCCTATAAAAGGGTTCCTCCTGCTTCATGGTCTAACCTCACCAACAAAGATACTTGTCCTCATGTTAGCATAGACCTACCTAGCAAGGGTTATCTATTCCTGAAATTCAAGGTAACTGCAGGTATTGATACTTGTCTTTGCTCCTTTGATCTTGGGGCCCACTGTATAGGTTGGGTATATTTGAGCACTTAACATGTCTACACAGAGTCAAGAGGAATCTGACCCAATGTACAGCCCCCAAAATGAAGGCAGAGATACTAGGCATCTAACCTGCTATTAGTCACCTAGTAGAACATGTGAGAATGCTTTATATTAAAAGAACATTTTGTAAAAACTGGAAATAGAATCCAGAACATACTAAAAAAAGTTCCATCACTGAGCTTTATTTTCTGATCACAACTGTGGTTTCTAGAGCCGTAGAGATGGCTCAGTAGTTATGAGCTCTTACTGCCCTTTCTGGGGACACAAGTTTAGTTCCCAGCATCCACTTCGGGTGGCTCACAACTGTCTATAACTTCAGCTCCAAGGAACTTGATATTTCTGGCCTCCAAAGGTACCTACACTCCTATACCTACACACACACACACACACACACACACACACACACACACAGCGTACCTACATGCAATTTCAAATAATAAATACAAATCTTATTTTTAAAATGTCATTTCTAAGTACTCATTATTGCTGTGACCTGCATACATTAAGGACCGACCTGACTGAGGTGACAAGGAATAGAATCGGACAGACACACATACAGAAAAGCAGGGCATGCGAGATATATGCACTCTGATGGAGGTACACCAGCAACAGCTCAGAAACTCAGCATGTTTGTTATGTACAGCAGGAAGGAGGAAGAAAGAGGAAGATTAGCTAGTCTTGGTAGGAGATCTGTGTAATGAGCAGCCCCAGTTACAGTCATCTAGGAGGAGAGAGCTACGGTGGATACTTTTTTTGCATGCTGTCAATATCAATACTTGGACCAGGAGAAGGTTTTGCCTTTACTCCCAGCCCAAGGAAGGCCTTATCATGATTCTGAAACATTGGGATCCTTGGCATGACAGTATTAATGTCAGCAATAAATTTTCACTCAGGACATCATTTACTGTCCACTCATTATGTTTATACAGTGATAAGAAATGTAAGGGAAAATGCCACATGCAAGAGGTGTAAATGGGATTGACCCTTTGGATGATTCTTTGTCTCCACTGAAGTCATTCCCCATTCTTTTAAACATTGAGGTTTCTGTTTTTCTCAATTCTATGCCCATCATATTCATTTTTTTCTCAAGGAATACATATAGTTGATAGTAGTGGCACACATCTGTAATCTCTTGGGGGACATGAAGGCAGAAGCATCATGGGTTCAATGCCATCTTTAGCTAAGGAGTAAACCAACTCTTGCCTGGACAGCATGAGCTTGTCTCAAAACAGTCAAAGTCAAAAACAGATTAAAAACTATTTCAAAGAATAACTGCATCTTAATTTCTTTACTCAATACTCTTCTGTGGGGCAGTGATCTTGTGACAAGCAATCTGGCATCTGGTTGAGCACAGGCATAAACCCTGGGCAACCCAGTGGAATCCACAAGTGACCGGAAACATTATGCCAACGCTTCCGGGAGGTTTTTGGCTCCAGTCATGATCACGTACCATCCCTCCTAAGGTAGAGGCGTGGCCACGCCCCAGGTAGAGGTATGGCCACACAGCTCCAAGCCATCCCCATGTTAATGAGACACCAAGAGGCTTCCAGTTACTATATCTGCCTCGCCTCTCCCAGAGGGGCAGGGGTACAATTCCATTCATGCCACTCTCCACACAATGAAAATAAATGTTTTAGAATTATGGACTGTCTCTTCATCTGGACCCGCTGTGGGAAGTGAGGGATCTGGACCTCAATTAAGGAGCCACCCCTAATCTCTCACCGAGGGCTTCCCAGTGCTCCCAGATGGTACCCATTCACCCAAGCCTAAGCAGCTAGCCAGGCACCCCAAGCCACCGAGACCTGGTCCCAGCAGGAACCCCAGCTGTGCTCCGGACAGCCTGTCTGCAGCACCCTGCAGCAATTGCAGTGCCCCAGGCTAGAGAACCCACAGAGACAGTCTCCGCACCTTCACCAAGAATGGTCCTCTCCCCCATCCATGGGCAGAGCCCACAAAGGCTTCCCACAGCCCCCACCTGCCTGTTGGACTGTGTGGGTAGATGCACTGCCACTTCCTGCATGTCTCCTGTCCCACCTAGAGCTGCAGCACTCAGGACAGACACACGGGGCTTCTTTCCACCATGCCAGGTTTGTTTCCACTCTCTTCTCCTCTTAACATGAGCTTTCTTTTCTCTGATCTTCATCAACCCCCAATTACTCTATAGCTACAGTTTAAAAAATGTCCCAGTATTGAAATTTGTAATGATAAATGGTCCCCATCAAGTGGAAACTAATACACCTGGTCTTGATTTCTTCATAACACCTAAGATGTGACATTATTCAGTATATGCTGCCCTGGTTTCTATCACCATGTCACAGGTGATATGTGGAGAAACTCAGATGAAGTTTAAGTTCGATTCGGAAGGTCATTAGAGCAGGGCAAGCAATATGGACTGGAGGATATTACTTCAGGGGCACATATGACCATACTTTTACCTTCACATTACAGAATTTTTGCAGTCAATGTGATAAGATTCTATGCTCTGTTGTTTTCTGTGAACAAAACACTTTTATGCTTTTAATTTCTCTAGTTCAATCTCTGGGTTTGATTTTTACTTTCCTTTTGGTCCTTGAGCTGTCACCCCAGTTCCCACTCATGGTAGCTGTACATGTTCTAGAAACCACCTTCCATGCCCTTTACCTTACCTTTAACATTTATTGTATATGTGAATGGCTATGCTATGCTTATTCATATCTTATTGTCAATCACTTTCAAAAAACCCTTGTACAGTTTCCACAGGAAATAATTTTGTGTTTTGCTTAGTGAATTATGACCTATCTAGGATTTAGAGCATTCAAAAAGTAAACATATGAAATAACTAAGTACTAGATACAAGGGTAACTAATAGGATCAAGTACATTCCAAGATAAAACTTGTGAACACATGCACAAGTTATTGTAATAATATACTTTTGAGCTGGCTCTATTTTCTTAGATTACACCTCAGAAACTAGAAAATGATTTCTCACCTTCCCCCTTACCATTCCCAATTCTTAGGAGGTAGAGGCTAGAAGATCTGGATAATAAGGTTATCTTAGGCTACATAGCAAGTTCAAAAACAATCTGGGCTATATGAGAACCTGCTACATGCAAAAATATTTTTTAAACTATTTCAAGGATAACTGCCTTAATTTCTTTGCATATTCTATTCTCTCTTTTTAAAAAGTCCTTCCTACTTAATGCTAGTTGTATAATATCAAGACCATTGATAGAGTATGGGATGTAACTCAGCTCTGAAGTACTCACATAGCCCAAGCAAGGGTCTAGATTCCATTCCCAAAATAGACCATCCAGTGGCAGGAGAGAGGATTGATGCAAGACATAAAGCTCTATACTGTATTTCCTACTTCACTATGTAGGAAATGTATACATGTCATATATTGTTCATAACAGCAATATCTTAAATTATGTTAAAGGGATAAATAAAAAGGCATGCAAGAACTTAAATCAGAGCATAACTTTGGCAAACTCTATATGCACATATATACAGATACACACATACACATGCCTACATACACACAGACACACACTTCCAAACAGACTAACTCTTTTAAAGTTATTGTGTCCCTTAAAACACACACACACACACACACACACACACATATATTGACAATAGATAGGTAGGTAGATAGGTAGATAGGTAGATAGATAGATAGATAGATAGATAGGCCATTTGATGTATGAAGGACTGGGGAGAGGCAGGGTTGAGATTAAAGTGATAAGAACGTTGCATAGGCTAGATTCTCCATTGAGATTACAAATGGTCACTTGGAATAACTGGTTTTGTGTTTCTCAGTCCTTTCTAATTAAGGTTAATGGGATCAGGAATGAGAAAGGATGTGGGGAAAGAATTAGAAAGAAAGTATTGGGGGAGAATATTTTTAAGATGACTTTGGAGAAAAGTGACTGCATGAGCGTTCACCCAGGATAGGTCAGGAAAAGAAATGAGGAACAGATAAATATCTGAGGGCACTCATTTGAGAGACTTCTTACCTATTCTTCATATTCTTTCCACCTAGATGACTGAGGTGACTGAAAACAGAAACAGGAATCTGATGTCTAGTGTGGACCCGTTTGCCTTTATTTTTTCACTGCTTTTGAAACAGTGATATAGAGAAGCACTAACTGCAAACTTCCTTTTAAAAAAAAAACTCCACTGTGATTTACAGCAGCACACAAAAAATTAGTTCATTTCACTCCTATCTGGTAGAGAGAGAATGACAGCCACAAAGACCAGACAGCTAGTAGTATTAGACAAAATGTAGAGACTGTAATAGGTGCAAAAAAAAAAAGTTAATGAAATTTTGAGCTTATAGTTAGTAAAAAATGCAAAATAAATCAAGAGTGATTTTATAAACCTGGGAAACAGGAATTAGATCTAGAAATTAGCTGGAAACAAGATGCTAGGCTTCTAAGGAATGTTTAAGTCTAGATGTTGAGAATGTGGAAGTCATTTAGAATGATGGGTTAAGTCAGGAATTGCTACAGTTTCTAATTAAGATACTTTAAATATAAAATGAAGTTCAGTTGGAAAAAATGAATATATATATGCCATCTTGATTTCCCATAATTTAAAGGGAGAAGTAAGCTCAGTGGGCAAGCATATATGTCTCTATAGGAAGGACAGACTAATTTACGTATGTAAAGAATATGGAAACAGGGCAAGGAACTATTCACTGACCAAGTGATCATGGGGGATTCTGGGACAAAATAATGTTCTGCTATGTCAGGAGAGCCAATGAGGCCATGGCTGCCACAGGAAAACTCACTACATAGACCATTCACCTAGCACAGCTCTTGTCTTGTCCTTGCTGGCTTTCTGTTCAGGAGGAAGCAGTGAGCTTATACTGCCCAGAAGACTTAGTTTTTCCCAGGGACTGGCAGGAAAGCAACAGGAAACATGGAAGGCTATCTTCCATTGCCAGTGGAAGAAAAGACCCTAACCTAGAGGAGAGGCTTCAAGAATGACAGAGAATATGAACACGAATAAAGGTCTTGACAAAAGTGCACTATAAAAGACAGTATGTTGATGAAACTTAGCTGAGAAGCACAGCAACACAGTGCCAAATAAACTTGAAAGGCTTGAAAGGGAGATGGTGAGTTGTTTTAGCAAGTGAAGGTACTTGCTACCAAGTTCCAAAGACACACATGGTAGAAGGAGAGAACCAATTCTTACAAGTTGCCCTCTGATTGCCACTCCTGCACTGGGATTGCCATGATTCATGGCTACATACATGCATGCATGCATGCATGCATACATACATACATACATACATACATGCATACATACATATTAAAATTTAGAAATGGAAAATCTTAAATTTTGATTCACTTTTAAATAATCCCAAATTTCTATTAATGTTTACATTCTATGAGATGTATGTGTCAATTAAACTTACATATTTCAAATCAGAAACTGAGTATTTTATGATTAAGAAGCAATAAATATAAATTTAGCTTGTCATTCTTTCTTAATAATTCTTTTTTAATTGAAAATACATTCTTCATACAATATATTATTATATGAAACATCATATTATGGTTTTCCCGTCCACTATTCCTCTCATTTCTTTTCTATTTCCCTTCCTTTCTCAGAAAAACCAACCCCTTTCTGTCTCTCATTAGAAAACAAACAGGCACCTAAAAGATAATTTTATACTATAATAAATATTGTATAAAGATAAACCAAAAACAAATAAATTGAAATAGGACAAAACAAACAGAAGTTAAAGAACCCAAGAAAAGCCATGAGAAACATATATAGACATGGAGATACACTCTTTCACACATAAATATCAGAAACTATAATATATACATAAAGGACCTTTAGGATTAAAAGAGTTAAAATCAAAATTAAAAGATAAAATAAGATAAAATTAAGAAAGAAAAGAAAAAGCCCGAGTCAACATTATGAGACAAGGAACCTGCAAAAACTCCACTGAGGTTTTCTTTGTTTTGTTTTGTTTTGTTTTGTTTTGTTTTGTTTTGTTTTTCTCATGGCCATCTACTGTTGGGTATGCAGCCTACCCTTAAGAGTAATTTGTTTCCCCAACAAGTCTCCTTTGGAGAAAAGTAAATTATCATTGCAATTGTTTATCGGTTGAACATAGCTTCTGGATTAGGGGTGGGAGCTTATGTCTACTTCTTTCATCTCTAGAATCCCATCTGGTGAGTACCGATGCAAGGCACTGTGCATGCTGCCTCAGCATGTTCACAGTTCATATGTGTATCAATCCTGTTGTGCTTAGAAGGCCTTCTTTCCTTGGTGTCTTCCATCCCTACTGGCTATTATACTCTTTCTGCTTCCTCTTCCACAAGGCTTCCGTAGCTGTGAGAGGAGAGATTTAAAGGAGACATCTCAAGGTCTCTCACTCTCTGCATATTGTCCACTTGTGGGTTTCTGTATTTGTTCCCATCTACTGCAGAAGAAAGCTTGTCTGATAATGGCTAAGCAAGGCATTGATCCATGAATGTAGCAGGATGTCATGAGGAGACATTTTATTTCTAATTTTCCTTTAGTAGAATAGTAGTATTTGGTTTGGCCTTAGGTCTGTGGGCAATCTAGCCTTGAGTTCTTAGTCAAACAATCAATGTTGGCTTTGGGTCATACCTTGTGAAGTGAACATAAATCAACTCAGATGTGATTGGTCGCTCCCACAAGCTTTGTGCCACCATTGCACTAGCATTATATTGCAGGTAGGACACCATTATAGGTCAGAGGGTTTATAGCTGGCTTGCTGTTTACATTTCTCCCTTTGTAGTGTGCAAAGTACCTTTTATATCAATAACGCTAGTTCATAAGAGTGAAGACTCTAGTTTGAGACCATCTAGACTTCTTTGTATGTAATGAGTAGGGTAGATGTTATCTTCACCCATAGGGTCTTGCTTTACGTTTAGAGAAAGCAACCTATAGCTTCAGCAGCAGCCTAGTTTTTTGAATAGTTTCCATAGGATCCTTTTGACCAGCAATTCAATTAGATGTAACCCATTTCTGGTACTAGAAGCTTCATTTTGTGACAATAGATATCCAGTTGGGATTCCGTCTTCCCATTATTTGAGGATCTCATTTAGATTGCCTTTGTATATGTTTATAGTTTAGGGAATATCTATTGGATTAAGTTTCCATACTAGACTTCTGGTCTTTACCTGCATGGGGGAGTTTGAAAGTCTCCCAGTGGATTGGCTGCAGCTAGGGCCACAGATCCCATAGGACATCTGCTGCAACCCAGGAACACAGGAGGTAGGCTCTAGACAGAGATACCCAGGCCAACTAATACCAGAGATTACCAGGTGGCAAGTGTAAGACCATAAGCAACAGAAGGCAATGTACTTTGACATCATGAGAACTCAGCTCTCCTACCACAGTAAGCCTTGGATATCCTAATACACCTAAAAAGCCTGATGCTGACCTAAAATCCCATCTCATGATGAAGATAATAGAGACCTTTAAGGAGGATATCAATAACTCACTTAAAGAAATACAGGAAAACACAGTTAATCATGTAGAAGCCCTTAAAGAGGAAACAAATAAATCCCTCAAAGAAATACAGGAAAACATAAACTGGTGAAGGAATTGAACAAAGCAATCCAAAGCCTAAAAAAATGAAAGCAGAAACAATAAAGAAATCATAAATAGAGGCAAATCTGGAAATGGAAAACCTAGGAAAGTGGTCAGGAGCTACAGATGTAAGCATCACCAACAGAATATAAGAGATAGAAGAGACAGACAATTGTTAAAGAAAATACAAAGCATAAAAACTTGTAACCCAAAACATTTAGGAAGTCCAAGATTCAATCAAAAGACTAAACCTAAGAATAATAGAAATAGAAAAGGCAGAAGATTCCGAGTGCAAAGGGCCAGAAAAACATCTTCAACAAAATCACAGAAGAAAATTTCCCCAACCTAAAGAGATGGACATAAAAGTACAAGAAGCCTACAGAACACTAAATAGATTGGGCCAGAAAAGAAAAGCCTTCTGCCACATAATAATCTAAACTTCAAATGCTCAGAACAAAGAAAGAATATTAAAATTTATAAGGGAAAAAGGCCAAGTAACACATAAAGGCAGATCTATCAGAATGACAACAGACTTCTCAGCAGATAGTCTAAAAGCCAAAATATACTGGACAGAGGTCATGTAGACCCTAAGAGAACACAAATGCCAGCCCAGTTTCTCTGAGAGACTCTGCCAGAGCCTTACAAATACAGAGGCAGATGCTCGCAGCCAACCATTGGACTGAGCACAGTGTCCCCAATGGAGAAGTTAGAGAAAGGACTCAAGGAGCTGAAAGGATTTGCAACCCCATAGGAAGAATAACAACATCAACCAACCAGAGCTCCCAGGGATTAAACCACCAACCAAAGAGTACACATGGAGGGATGCATGGCTCCAACCGCATATGTAGCAGAGGATGGCATTGTCAGGCATCAATGGGAGGAGAGGTCCTTGGTCCTATGAAGGCTTGAGAGATGCTCCAATGTAGGGGAATCTGAGGGTGGGGAGGCAGGAGTGGGTGGGTGAACACCCTCATAGAAGCAGGGGGAAAAGGGTGTAGGATACGGGGTTTCCAGGAGGGGGAAACAGGGAAAGGGGTTAACATTTGAAATGTAAATAAAATATCCAAAAAAAAAAATCAAAAACAAAACAAAAAATTCCAACTAAAATAATAAATAAAAGCATAAGGCCAGATGGCTTCAGTGCAGAATTCTACCAGACCTTCAAAGAAAAGCTAATACCAACACTCCTCAAACCATTCCATACAATAGAAACAGATGGAACACTACCTAATTCATTCTATGAAGCCACAGTTACTCTGATACCTAAACCACACAAAGACCCAAGTAAGAGAGAGAACTTCAGACCAATCTCACTTATGAATATTGATGCAAAAATACTGAATAAAATTCTGACAAACCAAACTCAAGAACACATTAAAACCATCATTCACCACAGTCAAGTAAGCCTCATCCTAGTGATGCAGGGATGGTAATATAAAAAAATCCATTAATGTAACCCACTATATAAGCAAACTCAAAGAAAAAAATTAGATCATCATCTAATGCTGAAAAACCATTTGGCAAAATACAATACCCCTTCATGATAAATATATTGGAGAGATCAGGAATTCAAGGCTCCTACCTAAACATAAAAAAGGCAATTTACTGCAAACCAACGGCAAATATCAAATTGAATGGAAAGATACTTGAAACAATCCCACTAAATTCAGGGACAAGACAAGGATGTCCACCCTATCTATTCAATATAGTACTTAAAGTTCTAGCTAGAGCAATTAGACAACAAAAGGAGATCAAGGGGACACAAATTGGAAAAGAAGAAGTCAAGATATTATTATTTTCAGATGATATGATAGTATATATAAGAAATCCCCAAAACTTCTACAACTGATAAACAACTTCAGCAAAGTGGCTGGATATAAAATTAACTCAAACAAATCAGTAGCCTCCCACTAAACAAATGATCAACAGGCCAAGAAAGAAATTAGAGAAACAACACACTTCACAATAGTCACAGTCTAAAATATCTTGATGTAACTCTTACCAAGTAAGTGAAAATACAAGAACTTCAAATACCTGAAAAAAGAAAATTGAAAAAGCCCTCAGAAGATAGAAAGATCTCCCATGCTCATGGATTGATAGGATTAACATGGTGAAAATGGCCATGCTACCAAAAACAATCTACAGATTCAATATGATCCTCATCAAGATTCCAACACAGTTCTTCACAGACATGCAAACAACAATTCTCAATTTTACATGAAAAAAAAAAAACCTGAGAATAGCAAAAGCAATTCTTAACAATAAAAGAAATTCTGGGTGAATCACCATCCCTGACCTCAAGCTCTACTATAAAGCAATAGTGATAAAAACTGCATGGTATTGGTACAGAGACAGACAGGATGATCAATAGAATAGAATTGAAGACCCAGAGATAAGCCCACACACTTATGGACACTTGATCTTCAACAATGAAGCCAAAAACATACAATGGAAAAAAGAAAACATCTTCAATAAATGGTGCTGATCCAGCTGGTAGTCTATATGTAGAAAAATGAAAATAGATCTATATTTATCACCTTGCACAAAGCTTACTTCCAAGTGGATCAAGGACCTCAACATAAAACCAGATACACTAAATCGAATAGAAGAGAAAGTGGGAAAGGGCCTCGAACTCATTGGCACAGGGGGAAATTTCCCAAACAGAACTCCAATAGCTCAGATCAACAATTGATAAATGGGACCTTATTAAACTGAAAAGCTTCTGTAAGGCAAAAGACACTGTCAATAGAACATATTGACAACCCACAGATTGGGAAAAAAATCATCAACCCAACATCCAGTAGAGGGCTAATATCCAAAATATATAAAGAACTCAACAGATGAATGAATAAAGAAATTATGATTTGTATACATAATAGAATATTATTCAGCCATTAAATAAATGAAATTATGAAGCCACAGGCAAATGAATGAAAAAATCCTCATGAGTAAGGTATTCAAGACCCAGAAAGATAAATATGGCATGTATTCCTTTATATGTAGACATTAGCTTTTAATTCAATGATAAACAAGCTACAGTTCATAGAACCAGAGTTTGGGTATAGAGTAAGGGAGTGGGGGATGGGGTATATCTATATATCCCTAGGTGAGAGTTATAGAATAGTAATAGATTGACTGGAAAAAGGAAAGGGATAGAATGGGAGGATCAAGCAGGGACTGATAATATGAAAACATTTTTATTGATTATTTATTTACATTTCAAATGCTGTCCCTCTTCCCAGACTCCCATCCTCAACCTCCATCCCACCCCGTTTGCTTCTAAGAGGTTACTCCCCCACCCACCCATCCACCCACTCCCTCCTCACCCCTCTAGCATCCCTCTTCACTGGGGCACCAAGCCTCCACAGGACCAAGCGCCTCCCCTCCCATTGATGCCAGATTAGGCAATCCTCTGCTACATATGTAATGGGAGCCATGGACCCACTCAACTCATTGGTTGGTGGTTTATTCCTGGAGTCTCTGTAGAGTCAAGTTAGTTGATGATGTTGTTTATTCCTATGTGGTTGCAGTCTCCTTCAGCTCCTTCAGTCCTTCCCTAACTCTTCCATTGAGGTTGCTGGTCTCATTCCAATGGTTGGCTGTGAGTATCTGCATCCGTCTTGCTCAGGTGCTGATTCCAATTTCTGGCTATTATGAATAGAGCAGCAATAAGCATAACTGAACAAGTGTCTCTATGGTAGTACGAAGTATCCTTTGGGTATATGTCCAAGAGTGGTGTAGCTGTTTCCTGAGGTAGATCGATTACCATCTTCCAGAGGAAGTTCCACACTGATTTCCATAGTGGGCATAAAAGTCTGCACTCCTGCCAGCAATGGATGAGTGAACCCTTTGCTCTGCATCATCCCAGTATGGGCTGTCATTTGTTTATTGGTCTTATCCATTCTGTGTATTCAAGAGGAAATCTCAAAGTAACTTTGATTTGCATTTCCCTGATGATTTAGGATGCTGAACATTTATTTCATTGTTTCTCAACCATTTGAGTTTCTCCTCTAAACAGAGAACTCTGTTTAGAACTGTATCCCACTTTTTAAATGAGTTATTTGTTTTCTTAATGTCCAGTTATTTTGAATTCTTTATATTTTCTAGCTATTATCCCTCTATAAGCTGCTTAGTTGATTACAAAATTATTTCCCATTATGTAAGCTGCTCTGTTGTCCATGCATAAACTTTTCAGTTTCATGAGATCCCATGTATTAATTGTTGAACTCAGTGCCTGTGCTAATGGTGTGGATCTATTTGGATTTTTCTATATGTACCCATCTAGTTTGAACAGCACCATTTGCTGAAGATGCTTTCTTTTTTCCAGTGTGTATTTCTGGCTTATCAAAAATTCAGTATCCCTGAGTGTGTATATTTATGTCTGGGGCTTCAGTTTTATTCTGTTGATCAAAATGTCTGGTTTTATGTGAACACTATGATGTTTTTATTACTATAACTCCGTAGTACAATTTAAGATCAGGGATCATGTTACCTGCAGAGGTTATTTGATTATTCTGGTTTTGGCTATACTGGTGTGTGTGCGTGTGTGTGTGTGTGTGTGTGTGTGTGTGTGTGTGTAGATGAAATTGTCCTTTCAAGATCTTTGAATAATTGTATTAGAATTCTGATGAAAATTACACTGAATCAGTAGATTGTTTTTGGTAGGATGGCCATTTTTAGTATACTAATCCTGCCATTCCATGACTGGGAGGTGGACACCTTTCCATCTCTGATATCTTCTTCAATAATCCATTTTTCGTTCAGTAGTAACTTACCAGGGGCCAGCCCTGGCAATTGTTCTTACTTATTCTTGGTTCTTCAGTGGGGGCATGACTTTGTCTTACAAGATATTTAGGGTTGCTGTATAATAATAAAAGAAATAATTGCTTATGTATGTCTACATTACTTTGCTCCTGTAACTGACCTGCCTTCTCTGTTCCTCTGATGCCAGAAACTTTAGTCTCTGGCATTTGGCACCTCATCCTAAAGCAGCAGGAGATTAAGTAATGTAGCCTTTGTTCTAACTCCACAGAAATTGTGTGGCTCTAACTTTCAGGCTGCTAGTTGAAATCATAGGAAGGAAAGAGGACACTTTGAAAAGTGAATTTAGCATTTATTTCTAAGTTGTAAAAAGTTTCATGTGAAAGCTCTCTAAGAAAAAGGGGAAAACAGAATGATCCTTTTTTCTTTGGCTTCAGCACTTATACATCTTTAAGAATACATTATGACATGGTTAAAAGTTCATCACAAGTTTACACATAAATTCAAATCATAAATTGAACAAGAAGTTTACAACAGAGAATGTTTACATGCATATCCATTAGGAGTAATTATCTGGCTAAACATTCATCATGTATCACAGCTCTACAGGTTCATGGAGAGTTAAAAACATAACTAACTTATTAGTGAAGTTTTGTATAGGTAAACCCAATCAATATTTTATCTTCTGTCCTAGAACCTGTAATAAATCATTAGTTCCCTTTTAATGACATTTGGTTAATGTTTTTACAGCCTCTTGGAATATACTCTGAGTAGTAGATTTCTTGCTTACTATCAGAAGTGACACTAAAGACTAAAAGAGTTCTCATTGCAGTTTTGACTATCAAAAAGGACTTAATAGCAGTGTTATTAAAGGAGCTTAATAATTACTGTGAATTTAGGAATTCTTATAGGATCATCTTTAAGGATAAAGATATCATCTACTTGTCTATATAGCAACACTGCAAGACAGTAACATCTTTATCGTTCTGCAGAGATCTGTTCAAAAGGGTAGACTAATACCTAATGATTGTTATGTATGTTTAATAATAACAAGAAAAGCATATTAACGGCAGGAACCTTTCCTAAAATGAATTTCTTCTGGGGCTTGACTTCAGAGCAAATCTGTTATGGGTTATTAATCGAACGCAGGCTCATCTCAGGAAGATCATCTGCTAGTTTTTAGCTTGCTGGCTCCTGATAGTAACATTTTAGTTTCTATGAATTTGTAAGCTTTCTCTTTTGGTTGATATCCAGCTTTAAACTGTGGTGGTCATCACTTCTCAGCATTTTGACTAAAATCAAGTGAAACTGTGCTGGTCATATGGGGTACAAGTTGTTATTTAAATTTTCTTCTAACTATTGAGACTTGCTTTGTGTCCAAGTATACAGTCAGTTTTTGGAGAATGTTGCATGAAGCGCTTAGAAAAATGTACATTCTTTTGTGTTCAAGCGAGTTGTTCTGTTACGTCCATTTGATATAACACATCATTTAGGACCAGCATTTCTCTGTTTAGTTTTTGTCTTGATGATATATCTATTTGTGAGCATAGGTTATTGAAGTCATACACTATCACCATGTGAGGGTCAATATGTGATTAAAGCTGCAGTAGTGTTTCTAAAAATTTTATGAATCAAAAGCAATAAACATAAATTTAGTTTGCCATTCTTTTTGATCATTAGTTAGACTGCAAGTCTAGCATTCATTTCTTCCAAATCTGATTCAGCCTTTTATTCCCAGAAATTTTGATAAGCTCCATTAATCAGTCTTGTTCCTGTTTTCATCTCTTATGGAAACTTGTAGAGAATTAGCTCCCTATGTAATACCTTTTTAAAAAATAATTACAGACAAGCAGTTCAAAGGAAATCATTATTCTAAATGCTGTCACTCTCAATTTGGAAAGTTTGTTGCTAGTTATTTGCTTGCAGCATGTGTTTTTCATCTTTGCTACTTGACATACAGAACTGTGTGCCTGTTATATTAAAATATACATGGATAGCAAGAATGCAAGCCAGCCCAGTGTCTCAGCTCTGCTTAGAGACTGTTTCCACAGAAGACATTCCAGATACAAATTGCTAAATATAGCAATAAAGCAAATAAGGAGAAAATGTTAACTTTTTAAATCTCTATTAACAAAGACTGTGCATCTCACAAAGATTAACAGTTTAATTGTTCATATTAAATTTGCCTTAATAGAATAGAAATTGGCATCTGCATAAAATATTTGTGAAATTGTCTCACACCCTTATCTTTGATGCCAGATAGGCCTAGGTTTCTTATTAAGCTTTAGCACTTACTAAATTATCTAAATTTTGGAATTGCCAACTTTCTTTAGGGGTGAAATCTCTATCTCATTGGATATTTGAGATTTTTAAACATGGTATTCTTTACAGAAAATATAATTTATTGCAATTTAATTCAGAAGATTCTCTAAATTAAAAAGCTATGACTATTATTATCAAGTATGTTTGAGTCATGCCTCAAAAGTCCAGCAATCACCAAGTGAGAACTCTGGCTCACCCTCACTTTTGTGGGTGTATCCCATATGCTTCAGTTTGAGTTATTCTTCAGTCATTAGATTTGAATTCTTGTATCTTGAATGACAACCAAGTAATTTATTAACAAAGATGTGGTGTTCTTTTCAAAAATAATGATCAAGATAAATGTAGCATCTATGATGGTAACAGAGATTATAGGCTAAAATTTAATTTAAAGTTAATTAATTTGAGTAGACTCTTTAACAAAAAACAGAAAGCTTGCATTTTATAATGTCTTCTATTATCATGGGAAGGGAAGGATACTGTTACTCTAGGTCCTCTCTCTCTGAAGTATATAACACAGATCATTCCCAACTATTTCTGGAAAGGATCCCTGGTTAGAAGCAATAAAAGCCATGTTTGACTGACTCATGCTAGGAGTTTTCCAGAATAATTATCTAAGGCTTGCACAATCAAAGCACAAGTAGAACTGGATCTAAGGGAATACAAATACTAGAGAAACACATGACATTAGAAACTAATATTCTTCTTGAAAATGTGCCATCAAGGCATCTGGGACAGTAACTTTCTCACCTATGGCAGTGTCTCTTAGGGGCAGAATCTGGTTGGCTTGAATTGAAGTGTATCCCCTTGATGATGGGTAGGGTGAATCCTCACAGCCTATGAGGTGTGGTGGTAATCTATAAGGTAAGTTAGTGTGGTGATAAAAGTTTAGCGTAAAAATGAAAGGGAATGGAGACTAGGCAGGAAAGACAGTGAAAAAAAAAACTCCACTTTTCAAAGATAAATTAGAATGCCAATGTGTTTGAGGTAATTCTTGTGGGTGAACAGTGTGGAGGTCACTGTGAAGGCATGGGATACTATAGGATATATGAAGATTATATTAGTGGAATTTTACTTTCTATCATTATTTTTAATTTTCAATTTTACGTACTTGCACTCAAAAACATTAGCAGATGACTAACTGATCTAATTTATGAAGTTATGTTGCTTCAAAGATATTTTTTTCTAATAAGTGGTTTAGAAGTAGAGGAAAGATAGTGCTTAGAGGTAATGACCTACTGCAAGAACTGCGGAATGTTAACAGGTATTCATTATGTACTTTCCAAAGGCTAAATTTAGCCTGCCCATTACACTAAATAGTTGCAAGTACATTGCTTCATCTTAAGTTGCTTCCAAATTTTCTGTTAAATTTGATTATTTATTATGTTGCTTGCTAGTGATTAATGGACTCAATGAAGATAAACAGATTAAAGAATAATTAGATTAGATTTTGCATGACCATTGTTCTGTTTATGTGTTCCTTCTTGGTTAAATCTTCACAAGTAAATCATGTATAAGTTGGAAATATTGTCTTTAAGAAAGTAAACTAGCAAACCACAAATCTATCTTTTTATATCACATGGTAAAATATAGGTTTTTATCCTGAGTTTAGTTGTGGAAAAAGTAAATACTTATACAGTGCCTCCTTTTTGCATAGTTTATTGTAGAAAATGTACATAATGGGCCTGGTCTAACTCAATGCAGGATTTTAGCAGTCCACTGAGTATATAACTGTGAATAACTGTGTCTTTGAGAGAGTTTTTTTTTTTTCTTTTTTTGACACAGTGTTTCTCTGTATAGCTTTGGCTGTCCTGGAACTCACTCTCTAGACCAGGTTTGAGAGAGTATTATGTTTAAAATCTGTGAGGGTTCTCTGCCTTTATTCATTAACATCAATTTATTTTTAGTTAGAAAAGTGATGCCTTTTATTATATAAAATCATAAAATGTATATAATAGAGAAAATGGACTTACATTTCTCCATTTTTGTTCTGTTGAAGCTTGGTATATTTTCTCCTAATCAATTTTACTGTAGCTACATGCATATGCACACACATTCTCATTTGTAGGCTCTTTTTAAAACCTTGGATTGTTTCATTTCATTTACTATTATAATATCCAGAATATTTTCTGTCATTAGCTATTTTTCAATAACTTAATAAACTTCAGAAGCTCCCATGTACATGTAATTTAGTCCCCTCATCATGTTAATTAAAATCTGATTGTTTGGGCAAGAATAGTTGGGAGCAGAATTCGGTGTATGGGATGGGAGTCTCATTGTTCATTCATTCTGTTCCTGAATCATTTCTTGTTTTTGAAGTGGTCAAGAGATGTATTCAAGGAAACACTCTCCCAGGACAATGTTCATTTCCACTAGCTCTTCCATCTTTCTGAAGCAGTTTGGAAGTAAATTTCATTTCCTGAATTCCATTCCATTATTCCATTCTCAACCTCTGACGTACTTATTAAAAACTGAGAAAGCTTCAGAAATATCCCAGTGAGATTTTATTTCTTATGTTTTCAGATACAGAAGTATAATAAAATAAAAGGTCTGGTATCTGTATGCATCAAAATACCTCTTTAAAAACTATTGACAAAAAATTCTCTGTGCCCTATTCCTTCTAAATTATATGGCAGAGTTTTAAATATTCTCTTGGATTTTAAAATGATTTAACTGAAGCCCTAAATGTAATTATTTTGTGTATGTTATCAGATGTTTGGGTCTGAATACTATTTCTGACTTTTCTTGTTGTATAATTACAAACGTGTTGTTCAATTTCTTTAAGCCCCATTATCTTCATTGATAAAACAAAGATAATGAATGATCCTTAAGATTTTATTAGAGAAT
The DNA here is from genome assembly GCA_019843965.1 of Rhynchomys soricoides. Lineage (NCBI taxonomy): Eukaryota > Metazoa > Chordata > Mammalia > Rodentia > Muridae > Rhynchomys > Rhynchomys soricoides. Next base: position 7,981,077 of record JADRCH010000082.1, read on the forward strand.
TAAATGGAAATAGCACTCAGAAAGCATTTAACCAACAATGTTACCAAGGTTGGTACAACTATTAATAATAGTCCTGTCCCTGGTCATGTTCATGCAAGAATAAAAGGTACAAAATACAAACATTTGTATTGTAAAAATAGCTTTACCTTCACTAACTTTGTTATTTGGGAACACACTAAAACCTTTCTGTTTTGTAAACACATCACCTGGAATATACATACAAAAATAAAAGCAATAGTAGATAGATTAGTGGCCTCCATTCATAAGAGGAGGCCTAATCTCTGGACTTTGGAAAGATTTGACCTTGAGGAACTTCTTCAGTGTAGTGAATGAGAAACAAGGAGCTCTGAGACTTCTGGGTAGAGATAACACAAGTATAAAACTCTTTGTAAGTGAGAGAATTGGCTAAACCCCAAGAAGTCTCTAGCCATTCTAGATTTAAAGAAAAGCATTGGGAAGCAAAGAGCATACACTTCTGGAAGCTGGAGAAATGATATATTGGCAGATTAAGAAGAATTGTTATTTTACATCACAGCTATTGAAGAGAAGTTTAATAAAAGACACAACCCTGCCTGAGGGCTCCAAAATGATCCTCAGCGCTGCCTGTATCTCAATCAGCAGAGCATGAGACTTCTGACAGACTAAAAAATCAAATATGTTTTGTGGCTTTAAGTTACAAATTAATCTCTTAAGACACCAATTTTATGGTAATGTATTATAAAAACTATATGAAATGCATATGCTAGCTAGCTAGATAATGGGTGGTAGACAGATGATATATAAATAGGTTAGTGATAGAGATAAACATAGATAATAGATAAATGTACTCAGATAATAGATGATAGATACATAAATTAGGTAGATGATAGAGATAAACATAGATAAAAAATGGTACTCAGATATAGGTGATAAATATGTAAATTGGGTATAATACTAAAAAGATGAAATGATAGGTATATAAGTTGATTATAAAGATAAGTATTAATATAGAAAATCCTCACATAATGTAATATAATATTTATAATTTTCCAAAGAGAGAAAATGTTAATATGAATACAAATTCAGACTTTAATTAGTATCTAGACTATTTCTCATTTAATGATGACCTCAATATCAGTAATAAACTCATCAGTGTTGATGTTTTCTCAGAAGACCTAGCTGAAATATACTACTAGCTTTTCTAGTAATCTGAGTGCCTGCATCTGGGGCAAACAGTTATGTACATTTCTTTTCTTAAGTCGACTTATTAACCTTTTAGTCAAACACATACATAAAATGCATGTTTTAGATACAAGCAATTAAAATCAGGCAAAGGTTAATTAAATCAACATCAATGCTAAATTAGAAAACTATTAAAATAAACTTTGAAATAGTCAATCTTTCTTGCTGCCTAGCTACTGAAAACAAATTCCAGAAGAAGCCACAACAGACTATAAACCCACAGAGAGAGCTGAGACCAATGGCTTTCTCATCTTACTCTACCTAGCAGTATATTTCCAAATACTCTATAGGGGAAGCCTGTGTGATCTAACCCTGGCCAGATTTCCAACTCTATAACTCACTGTAATTCTCATACTGTCATGTCTGAACCAACCACAGGGAGGGTGGAGAATATCAGTCCTCTGTGATTTTTCTGATCCATTTTATCAACACCTCTCTCAGTTTATTTTTTTTCTTTATTCATTGTGTGCTTGAAATATGTCTTAAAAGATACAACATGGGGAAGAAAGGAATTTTGCAGATTTTCAAGGAAATTTAAAGCAAACTTGATTTAAATTGGAGTTACTTCCAAGCTTCTGCCTTAAAATAATCAAACCCCAGGGTTGGCTTGGATTAAAGCAACACAGTCCTTATAGCCAATATGTGTGTAGTATAGAAATCTAGGCACTGTGCATGCTGAGCATCCACAAGGAAAAGCATCTAAATGAAGGCATCCCAATGACTCCACATACAGGTGAACACATTGGTCTTCTACTATTGGCCAACATTCATTTTATATACTTCTGTTAGCTATACTACATATTCCTTGCGAATTCCCAATCAATCTTCTTTCTATGTGTATGGCAATCTGCCCCCTTAGACACACAAGGTTCACACTATGACCCAAACTGGGAAAATAAGGTGCTGTGTTTCTAGTACTTTAATTTTGTCTACAGAATGGAAACAGAAAGTGAAAAGGTTCATAAGGACAGAAAAAAATGTTCACTTTCCTAAGATGCAAAATCAGCAAATAATATTTACATAGGGAAAGCAGGTCCATGATGTTTGAGTTTAGCTGTATTAGGACTCTTTTCTCAGCCCTACACCTGAACACACCATCTTATATACAAAAATGAAATTCTTTATGAGAAACAAGTCAGCCCTATGTTTTTGTATATATTTTAAGTGTTAAATAATCATTTAAATTGGTTGTAAATTAAATCTTTGACCAATGTAATTTCAAAAAGCTTAGAAACACACACAAATACATGCAAGACCACATATGCACATGCACACATACATGCACATTCTCTCTCTCTCTCTCTTTCTCTCTCTCTCCCCCCCCCCACACACATACACACACACACACACGCACACTATAAAGACATTTAAAATCTCTCTTGCTTCTCTTAGTATAGCCCATACTTAAATCTCAAGTCTGTACTCTTTCTTCTCCCAATAAAGTACCAACCTCTCTCTTCTGTGACCTCTACGAACTCTAAAAACATGGGTTCAAAAAGATATAATTTCTCAAAAAATAAGGATGCAATATTAATTATATGAGGGGCTTTACAAATCTAAAAGAACAAGAGCAGCTGTGCTATGAGCCAACACGAGTGGGAGGTCTCAGAAACATGGAAGGAGAGGAGAAAAAAGAAAGATGGAACAGAACCACGTGGCCTGGAGAAGCCACAAGTAGCAAGAGATCTCATAACTGGGGAATTAGTATAGTGATAGATCTGCCCAATCTAGGCATATAGCTTATAAATATAATAACTGGTTGTATGTTTTTTTATATGGGCTTATTTGTGTAAGCAATTACCACAGCAGATATATAAAATTAAAAACTGGGCTAATGATCTACAAGAGATGAGCTATCCAGAGAATTCTTTAGAATAGCAAGGGGAACTGTCTCAAGTAGAACTTAGGGAGAGAGCTGTCTGGAGATCTCTGGAGAAAGTAGAACAAGGGAAAAATCAGTCTAGAAAGCTATCTCGAGCAGAACACAAGTCTTCAGCTTGGACCCATGATTTGACTTCAAGTCATTAGTTTTGAAGCTTCCAGACAACCCTTCCTCAGAATCCCTCTCCAAACTGAGTCTGGTCCTTGGCAAGTCTCAGAGCCATAGGAGTCCATCAATGTCATGGTGAGGAAGCATGACAGCTAACAGACATGGCAACTAGAACAGAAGCTGAGGCCTCACATCTTGAAACACAAGAAAATAGAGTAAACTGGGAAAGGTATGTGGCTTTGAAATCTCAAAACCCACCCTCAGTGACATATGTCCTCCAGGAAACCCTAAATATCTCCAAACAGTGGGTTCCAGCATCACCCACTGGGGACCAGATAAAAACATGTGAGCCTTTAAGACATTCTCCTTCAAACTGCCACAAATAGTTATGTTAATTATTTCCCCAACAAGGTAAATCAGTTTGAATAATGTCTTTAGGAACAAAATGGGGGTGATGGTGGTAACACTGGAAAAATTACCAATAAAGTATTATAATCACGCTAATAGGTAATCAAGGTAAACTTCCCATCAGTAAGAACCTTATTGTGGAAAGAAATCAAAGTATACTAATAATTAAATGCAAAAAATTAGTTGAAAAGTTTGTTTATAGAGACAAAAATGTTTGCTGTCTTATACATTTCAAAGAAAGGATACCTAGCATTTATCTAAAATCATCAGGAAAATGAAAAGGTAGACTAGTTTATATTTGACTATCATAAATAGTTCTACATACTGTTGTAAACAGCAATTTTGAAATTAATTGGCAAATCATATGAAATCACAATTCATAAAGGTAAATTTTATGTCTTTTGTGAAACACACTAAATGATCTCATATTTTAAATATATGTACCTTTAAACATATTTAAATCTGAGCAATGTCTAATTGCTTTTAGTATACATGGTTATTATGTTTTGATCTTATACATTTACTAATTTATATAAAACTAAATAGCAGTAATTTAAAATTCCCCCAAAAGTTCTATGACACTGGCATGGTGGTTGAACTGTGTTCACAGATGACTGTGAACAAGCCTGGAAAGCCTCAGGACCTGATGGTTGAACGGTTAAATATTTCTGAATTGAAGTATTTTCTCTCTCTAGATAACACAGAATCAGTGAACCACATCAATGACTTAGTAACAGAAAATGAACCAGCAGCTCTGATTCTGCAAATAACTTGGAAATTATGAGTCATTATCACTTCAGATGAAGCCTGACAGTCTTAGAACTCCCCCATCTCCAGAAATCCTTACAGCCCGATGCCAAGGGATTCATCAACTAGTCAAGATGATCATCTTATTAAGTTTACAAAAGACATGCATTCAAATTAGTTACTAAGAGAAAGTCCCAGCTCATCAGAATTTAACAAAGTGAATAGAATCAGGATCCCCATGTACTCTGGAGATGGCAATTTTTTTAAAAAAGCTAATAATTTAAAAGACCAATAAACAGAAAATTAACAGTCCATTGTAGCTTATCTCTGGAGCCTGGAAGATCCTGAGCACTGGCCACTGGACACTAAGTTACTTACAGCGTTGGAATTCAATTTTGCTTTTACTTAATTGACTGTGCCCTAGTTTTCCCTTCTGGAGTAAAAAGCATGTAACTTCTTTAAAAAAACAAAAACAGAAAGAAAAAAAACCCACAAGAATCTCACATTTAAGAGACTTTAGAATTTGAGAGAGAGTTTTCAATTTTGAGAAACTGAAAATTTTAGAATTGGGTATTTTAGATAGAGACTTTGGATTTTTTTTTTTTTAATGACTGAGCTTTGAAAATGTTTAAATTTTTAAAGACTGTAACTTTGAAAAGTAGGAGTGTTTTTTGTTGTCATATTAGTATTAACATGGTATGTTGAGGTCTACAAGAAAGGAGAGCTTATTCTTTAAGGGTGTTTATTTATTATCTTTGCCAACTTGGCAAGGAATAGTATGTGCTGGGGTTTTTTTCAACTTGACACAGACATATCTGAAAATAGATACTCATAACTGATAAAATGCTTGTAAGACTGGCCTGTAGGCAAGGGTATAGACCATTTTATTGACTGATAACTGATGTGGGAGGTCCTAGCCTATTATGCATGGTACCAACTCTAGGTCAATGTTCCTGAGGTATATTATATTAAATCAGGCTGATCAAGCGATTCTCCATAGATTCTGCTTCAATTCCTGTCTACAGTTTCCTGCCCTGCTTTAAGTTCCTGCCCCCGATTTTTCTCAGTAATGAACAGTGATATGGAAGCATAAGCCAAATTAACCCTTTCCTCCCCAAGTTACTTTTGGTCATAATGTTTTATCAGAGCAATACAAACTGTAATGTAAGACAATGTAAGATGGACAGTTACTCTAAAGTGAGCTAATATTATAATCCTACAATATCACAATTTAAATTCTGCTCCTAAGTTAAAACTCATCAGGCTTTCTGTTACTATGACTTGAACTGTTAATGTTCATGAATCCTTAAGGCTGTATTTAATTCATTATGTGAAGTAAGGTATAAAAGTTAGGTATATGTACTAACCACTGGCCTATTTTAAGAATTAACAGGAACACTACAAAAGTTAAAATAAAAAATGTCTTGGGAGATGGCTTGGCACATCTCTCCTGGGATACCCAGGAAACCACAGCTTGCACATGTACACACACACACACACACA
>JADRCH010000082.1:7991418-8031628 GCA_019843965.1 Rhynchomys soricoides
ATGCATACATATATGCACACACATGCATACATATATGCACACACATGTGTGAATAGGCACATGCACAAATGCACACACAGACATGCACACAAATACATACATACACACACACAAATTTATGCACTCATGTACTCATGTGCACATGCACAAATAAAATACTTTATTGTTTGCTTTATTTCTATGATCAAAAAATTATGAATATCTAATAATTGGACAAAATTAGTAAATTGGATTTATTCTAATGGTAAAACTCTTTCTCATATTTAATTATTTTTGTTTACTGAATGTGGGTTTCTCCTTATTCCCAGTCATTTTCTAGTTGCACTAAGAAATTTTATCAATGTATGTTCAGTGTGACTAAGAAATACTCAAATTTCAGGTAGTGTATATTCAGATAGTGTATAGTCAATCAAAGACTATTTTGTAATAATTTTACTTCAGTGTTGCAGCTATATCCTCTTAGAAAATATTAGCTTGTGGCCAAATATATAAAATACATTGTTACAGAAAAATGATATTTATGTTGATGTATACTTGTATCTACATGTACTTATACACCCATACATACAAATGCCAGGAGGCAAATGTAGAGAGACAGAGGGAGAGAGACAGCGAGAGAGAGAGAGAGAAGAGGAGCACTTTGAAATATGACCAACTTAAGTGAAGGACATTTTGAATAGCCACTGCTTTGGATAAATGGGGTCTTGATATTAAAATGTTGCACATTGAGTAATCCAAAGAGATACATTTTAGTGCCCTGTGTACAGATAATCCAATTCCAACCTGTGAATTGGAACTTCTTTACAATTTGTGTCACTTTCACGACACTAAAGGCTTCTTTTGGTTATCATTAGCGTCAGAGCAGCAATTTAGATTCATCATGGTTTTGAACGTTTACATTGATTTTCCAAACTAAAAGGTTCATAAATTGAATTCTATTTGTCTTGACATATTCTTATTTTCTGTAAAAGCCAAGACAAATAAGTTTTTCTTTATGTAATAAGATTCTTTGTGTTATTTAATTTAATTGGTAGGCAATAAATTATCAACAGAGTAGATTCACAGAAATTTTCATTTCAGACTGAATATTCAAATGCACTATTCTTCTCTTCATTTGCTATTAAATTTAAGGGCTGAAACATAAGAATACATTTTAATCTTTGGTTCTTATTCAAAATTACAGGCATATCTGGTTTTGTTTGTTTGTTGTCTGAGACAGGGCCTCTTTCTATGTAGTTCTAACTGTCTTGGAGCTCACTCTGTAGACCAGGCTGATTTTGAACTCACAGAGATCTTCCTGCCTCAGCCTCCTCAGTGCTGGGAATTAAAGGTTATCTTTTAATGGTAGCTATGCTTTAAAATACATGCGTGTACATGTGTGTGTTTAAGAGAAAAATGCTCAAATTTCTATACATGAATATGATGCAAATACACCAACAATGAAAACATATGCTGTTAAAGGGTGGAAAGGAAAGCTACTTGATTTCCATCTATAAATGTTTCAGTGTCTGTTTGTTATTACTTTGTTTTAAAATTGGTTGCTGGGGCTCACACTAAGGATCTTAAGCTACAAGGCAAGGATTCCACAGTGAACTCTACCCCATGAGTTACTGACTCACAAGATTCCTTTGCAGTAACATTGTAGGAAATCCTCTCCAAACAATATGACTTATTAAAATATATCAATAAGTGAAGTTTCTTTAGAAATGTAAAACTGCCTTTCAACAATTATTTAATTTGCAAATTTCAAAACAGTGAGACTTATGGAAAGAACAAATCAGAAAATTATCCCGATGTTCTCAGATTTACAGGTATTACAAACTGAAGGATAATTAATCCCTTTGCATATGTGCTACTCACTAAGAAACAAAGAAATACAGTGAAAATCTACAATATTCTGATCCAGTCTATATCGATCGATTCTGGTTCCCCATTTTATACAGGAGGACCTAACTCCTAGAGAGAAATGAGTTTAAATTTGTCTATTCTAAATTCTGATATATAACCCACTGTGGCATTCTTCTACACATATTTAAACAAAATACCCCTTACTAGATAAAGCATTACCATCAAAAATATCTAATATCTAAACAAAAATATCTAATGTGTAATATAGAAATATAACTATATCATAGTCATAGTAAAGACACACACACAAAACACACTAGAAAGGCACATGCAGTCTCTTGAAGGAAGTGAAGGAAACATTCATATCTCCATCAACCTCAGTTTCTCCCTCCCTCCTTCCCTCCCATCCCATTTATACCACATTAGAGTCTAGGAATAACCAGTGTTTCTTTAGCCTACTAGATAAGACTAAGTATAAAAAATATTCAAAGTATTGAAACCAGAAACAGTGAAATTATTAGAAAAATGTAGGTAATGTGTGGGCTGGTTATGATGATTAGAAAAACATAATTAATAAATATTAGGCTAGTTCCATGTATTCCGTTTGATTTAAAATTCAGTCTCAGCTAAATAATCCCAGGTGAGATGAGTCATTGCTGTTGCTGAACTCTGGATCTCTCTGTGGTATATGGTAGGTGTCCACTCAGTTACTTCATCATAAGGAAAACATCAATAACAAAATAAGATGAGGCAAGAAGATGGGATAGTAAACTGGGATTAGAATTGATATTCATTTTCTTGTAAGTGGAGCTATTTGCTTTTTTTCTAACTTTTGCATAAACAAAAGGTGATACAAGATCAGAGCCCCAAATTATGCATCATTAGGTTGGCAGAGCATGAGAGAGCTAAAGGAATGGAGAGTCAGGAGGCAAAATATTTCTGATGGACTGTTCATATGGAGTCAGGACTTAAGGTTATACAGAGAAAGAGGATACTGTGATGCAGCTCTCAGCCCAATACAGATACGGTGGAATAGGAGTGGGAAATATCCCCAGCAGGCTATCTGGTAGCACTGTTTCAAGAGAATGAGAAACCTGTCACGTGTGGTTCTTGCAAGAGGCAGGGATCCACTGGGGATGGGTTTTGAAGTTGTGTAACCAGATCCCTGCGTAAGAACAGTTTCCACTTCCTATTCCTTTAAGATATGAAGAGGTGAGGTGTCCCGCCCAAATGTTCCCACCTGCCTTCGTGTCTGCCCTGTGGTGACAGATTGTATCCTCTCAACTTGTGAGCCAAAATAAGTCCTGTACCCATCACTATGAAAATGTAACTCAAAGTGATGAAGATGGACCTACTATGTAAAGAAAACACAGGAAGCAAACCAAGCCCTGTTGTCAGAAGAAAGACATGGAGTTGAGAGACATGAAGCTGGATTTGGATCAAAAGGGATGGAATTCACTGTGACTAAGGAACAACCAGAAAGTTAGAATATATGAGTGTGAGGATTAACTTGCTCTGAATAAGGAAGTAAAATCACAAGTAATGTGGGGCTGGAGGGATGGATCAGTGGTTAAAAACATGGGCTGTTCTTTCAAAGGACCTGATTCAATTCCCAATACCCATATGGCAGCTCACAAGAGTTTTGAAACTCCAGTTCCAGGAGATCTGGCACCCTCACACAGACATGCATGCAAGGAGAACACCAATGTATATAAAATAAAAATAAATTGTTAAAAGTAATGCTTTTGCAGTATAAGAATGGTGAAAAGTCCAATAAATTGATATATTATTGTTAAAAATAAACACTGAAACTAAACTCACTTTATATCTCAAAAAGAATGTTCAAAGTGGGATTTTTCTCTTGTTTAAGTGCCCATTGAGTGCAGAAAAATAGATTTGTTTTTATATGGATACAAAGAACAGAATTCATTTGAAAGCATCTTGGAATGTCTCAAATTAGTCCTTATTTTGACTATATAATTATAATGATGAAGAGAGAACTCACTTACAAGGTAAAAATGCTTATCTTATGAAATAACTTACAAGAAAAGGGAAATTGAACAGTTCAATTACTATATAGCGTTGGGGTCTGGGAATCACTACACAAACTAAGATCAGACACCAATCTCAGCCAAATAGGGATGGTTTGTTGAACACCACACCCCAACCAGGGCCATGGTTCAGATTGGGGAATTGAACCATTACTGCAAGTTAAGGTCCTATGGGACTTTTAAGCCTGAGATCTACAGACATCTATGCCAAGTTATTTCACCAATCAGGATTCATGGATAGGGTATTTCGTTAGAAGCATGTCTTTGTTGTACATTTATCTTGCTCCCGTTGGTTGAGGTATTCAACTGTGGCAGGAGACTTGTCTAACATTCATGTCTTAATTTGCCAACCAGGGTGTCAGCTACCCACATACATGTTTCTGCTAAGTAAGATGTCAGTTCCCGGGGAGGCCTTGGGAACTTAAACTTTACTTAACCCCGACTCATAGTGAATGTATTAGTTTCTTAGGTTGGAATCCATCCAAGCAGCAGCTTATAAAAGCAAATACCAGAAAAGCCTATACACAAGTATAGGAAGTACCGCTGGGTGGTTGGCTTGGGGTCTAGGCTTCTTGTGGGTAAGTACACAAAGCAATTCTACTGACTTCTATCACGGTTGGTTTCTAAGGTCACACAACTTAACAGAATTTATAATCAACTTGGGCATGAGGAAGTTTCCTTATAGTGGCAGGCTAGCCAGTAACAGTTACCTAGGCCTTGACATTTTACCTAGACCTTAACATATACTAGGAAGCCCTACTTATCTTTCAGTATTGTACCTTCTGTAATACAGAATATTGTGTGTATATGTTTGTTTAAACAAAGTAGTTTTCTTTAGGTCAGTATCTTATCTATCTGATGCTATTTGATGCCTTTGATACCATATTTTTAAGAAAATGTTGACAAATTATAAATAGCCTATTCGGATTGTGTAATTCAAGCTGTGAATGTGGGTGTCTACATACCATTGTTGTAAGCTAGTTTCTGTTCTCACTTGTGTTGGCTCATCAATGGGAACAGGCATACTAAGAAACAGATCACGACCTTGAACATCCATGGGCAGTCCATGGGTAGAGCTTCTTCTCATTGGATCCCAAATCTGTCTTGGATCATGGCAATAAAAGCTTGGGGGGGGAGAATTAATAATATTAAATTGTCATTTATTTAACTCTATAATTGCCTAACACATCCTAATATCCCACCTTAGTCACTTTTTGGTTAAATTCTTGTGAAAAATCTAACACATTTTTTTTCTATTTAAAATATTTCTTCCTTTTCTTTTTTAGTTTCTGCAAAATTTTTGAATAGGTCTATAAATAGATCCATCTCCTTGGTATTTCTTTATTCACATTTTATCAGCTGCTGGGCACACTGACTGTAAGGACTTTAAAGTGAAAGTTTCTTCGTGTTTTCTAAAAAATACAAGAGTAAAGATGCTGTTTTTTTTCCCACTGTATGGTTTTAGCTCCTTTGTCGAAGATCAAGTGACCATATGTGTGTGGGTTCATTTCTGGGTCTTTGATTCTATTCCATTGATCTACCTACCTGTCACTGTACCAATACCATGCAGTTTTTATCACTACTGCTCTGTAGTACAGCTTGAGGTCAGGGAGGCTCATTCCCCCAGAAGACCTTTTATTGTTGAGGATAGTTTTTGCTATCCTGGGTTTTTTGTTATTCCATATGAATTTGAGAATTGCTCTGTCTAGGTCTATGAAGAATTGAGTTGGGATTTTGATGGGGATAGCATTGACTCTGTATATTGCTTTCGGCAGGATGGCCATTTTAACTATGTTAATCCTGCCAATCCATGAGCATGGGAGATCTTTCCATCTTCTGAGGTCTTCTTCAATTTCTGTCTTCAGAGACTTGAAGTTCTTGTCATACAGATCTTTCACTTGTTTGGTTAGAGTCACACCAAGATATTTTATATTATTTGTGACTATTGTGAAGGGTGTCATTTCCCTAATTTCTTTCTCAGTCTGTTTATCCTTCAAGTATAGGAAGGATACTGATTTGCTTGAGTTAATTTTGTATCTGGCCACTTTGCTGAAGTCATTTATCAGCTGTAGCAGATCTCTGGTGGAGTTTTTTGGGTCACTTAAGTATACCATCATATCATCTGTAAATAGTGATATTTTGATTTCTTCCTTTCCAATTTGTATCCCTTTGATTTCCTTTTGTTGCCTGATTGCTCTAGCTAGAACTTCAAGTACTATATTGAATAGGTAGGGAGAGAGAGGGCAGCCTTGTCTAGTCCCTGATTTTAGTGGGATTGCTTTGAGCTTCTCTCCATTTAGTTTGATGTTGGCCACTGGTTTGCTATATATTGCTTTTACTAAGTTTAGGTATTCTCCTTGAATTCCTGATCTTTCCAAGACTTTTATCATGAAGGGATGTTGAATTTTGTCAAATGCTTTTTCAGCATCTAACGAAATGACCATGTGGTTTTTTTCTTTGAGTTTGTTTATGTAGTGGATTACATTGATGGATTTCCGGGTATTGAACCATCCCTGCATCCCTGGGATGAAGCCTACTTGATCATGGTGAATGATCATTTTGATATGTTCTTGGATTCGGTTTGCAAGAATTTTATTGAGTATTTTTGCATCGATATTCATAAGGGAAATTGGTCGGAAGTTTTCTTTCTTTGTTGGGTCTTTGTGGGGCTTTGGTATCAGTGTGACTGTGGCCTCGTAGAATGAATTGGGTAGTATTCCTTCCATTTCTACTTTATGGAATAACCAGCATCTTCAACAAATGGTGCTGGATCAATTGGCAATCTACATGTAGAAGATTGCGAATTGATCCATTCCTATCTCCCTGTACAAAACTCAAGTCCAAGTGGATCAAGGACGTTCACATAAAACCAGATAGACTGAATCTAATAGAAGAGAAATTGGGGAAGAATCTCGAACACTTGGGCACAGGGGAATTGTTCTTGAACTGAACACCAATGGCTTGTGCTCTAAGATCAAGAATTGACAGATGGGACCTCATAAAATTACAAAGCTTCTGTAAGGCAAAGGACACTGTGAATAGTGCAAAACGGCAACCTACAGATTGGGAAAAGATCTTTACCAATCCTACATCTGATAGAGGGCTAATATCCAAAGTATACAAACAACTCAAGAAGCTAGATGCCAGAGATCCAAATAACCCTATCAAAAAGTGGGGAAGTGAGCTAAACAGAGAATTCTCAACTGAGGAAACTCGAATGGCCGAGAAACACCTAAAGAAATGTTCAACATCCATAGTCATCAGGGAAATGCAAATCAAAACAACCCTGAGATTTCACCTCACACCAGTCAGAATGGCTAAGATCAAAAACTCAGGTGATAGCAGATGTTGGCGAGGATATGGAGAAAGAGGAACACTCCTCCATTGCTGGCGGGAATGCAAGTTGATACAACCTCTCTGGAAATCAGTTTACTGGACCCTCAGAAAAATGAACATACTACCTGAGGACCCAGCTATTCCACTCCTGGGCATATACCCAGAAGATGCTCCAACATGTAATAAAGACACATGTTCCACTATGTTCATAGCAGCCATATTTATAATAGCCAGAAGCTGGAAACAACCCAGATGTCCCTCCACAGAGGAATGGATACAGAAAATGTGGTACATTTACACAATGGAATACTACTCAGCTATTAAAAACAATGACTTCATGAAATTCGTAGACAAATGGATGGATCTTGAAAATATCATCCTGAGCGAGGTAACACAGTCACAAAAGAATGAACATGGTATGTACTCACTGTTAAGAGGTTATTAGCCCAAAAGTTTGAAATACCCAAGAGTCACTTCACAGCAACAGTAGTTCTGAGTGTGACGTCCCAAATGGAGGGCTTGGAGAAAGGACTGAAGGAGCTGAGGGAGGGTGCAGCCCCAGAGAGGTAGCAACAGTAGCAGCTGGCCTGACCCCCCCGATACTTCTGGAGACTGATCCACCAACTAAAGAATACACATGGAGAGACCCATGGTGCTGGCCACAAATGCGGCAAAGGAGGGTCTTGTTATCCATCAGGGGGAGGAGAGGCCCTTGGGCCTGAAGGTGTTAGATCCTCCAGTGTAGGAGAATGATAAGGAGGAGGGACGAGAGTGGGTGGGTGGGTGGGAGGGTGGGTTAGAGAGTATCCCCATATTAGCAGGGGGATGGCGGAGGGAATGGGGAGGTTCCAAAGGGGAGATCTGAAACATTTGAAATGTAAATAAAATATGAAAATAAAAAAAATAATAAAAAAATCCAGTCTCTGATAAAAAAAATAAAAAATAAAAATCTCTCTTTCAAAAAAAAAAAAATACAAGAGTAAAGTTAAAGTATCTCTCAGAAATCAACACTCCATTCTTTTTGCCACTAATAATCACGCTTTGACACTCACATCAGTGGATATATGCAAGATGGGAATTTTTGGCCCTACATTCTAAATCACTTTTGCTCTATCTCTGGAAATGCAAGATTTCTGTGCTTCTACAGCTTGAGATGGGCCTAATTGAGGAGCTGAAGTTAAAGCCCCATTATTGGACTTTAATAGGTTTGGAAGTTTTGAGGACATCACTAATTATTCTACAAATAATTTTGCATCCATGGTATTCAATTAGGCAACAGAGGGGAACAGTTACCAAGGCGATTAGAAAATTAATGTCTCACCTATTCCCTGCATGAGAGAGGCAATTGTTTGGTGGTTGTCTCTTAATGTCGGGCACCTGTACATATTAAAAATTCCAGATGAGGTCTTGGAGAAGTGCAAGTGGTTGCCCGTGTCTGAGTTTTCATTTTAAAATATAATCGAAGCAAGTCAAATTACAATATCCAAATTTGGCTTCTTTCCAAGCAAGTCTAGACATCGCTTTGCTCTTTTTGCCAAAAGAAACCATGAAAGGCAGTAAACCTAATCACCAGCCTCACCCCTTTCTCTTGGTAACTAGGTCATGAACCTGGTATGATATTTTTCATATAAATAAGCTGATAAAGAAACATATTAACTCTTTAAGGAAACACGAGTCAGTCCAATGAGTCAGTTTTGGTTTTTAAGCATTCATTTAGCCAATATTATTAGCTGTCTCTTTTTATGACCTAATCAATAATGAAATGGGTTTATGCTTTTTATTTATGTATCTGGATCTTTTTGGAAAAAAAATAGTTATGAATCTTCAATTTTAAGAAATGGGTCCCTTTTGTATTTGTAACAGTTTATATTTTAAAAAAATATTTAACTATGGTGAGATTTTTATGGAAATATTCTATTGCTAAAGGATACTTTTTGTCTTCATCCATTTCCCATTCTTTACATGGCTTTTAAACACCATTAATTAGTTGGGCATAGTGACACATGCCTTGAATCCCAGCACATGGGAGTCAGAGGCAAGATGATCTCTATGAGTATATTCGAACCTGCTCTACATAGTGAGTTCCAGGGCAGCCAGAGCTAGATAGTGAGACTGTATCTCAAAAAATAAATAATAAATAAATAAATAGAATTAATGTTTATTTCCCAAAATAAAAGAAATCAGTATCTGTTTCCCAATCGGAATCTACTTATTCAAATATCCAAAGTCTTCCTAGTTATGGATTTGACTCTTCTTTTACCTCAATATCCTCATATTTGTTTCTTCCTTGAGATTTATTTTCCTTCAAATTTTAATCTCTCTCGAACCACTATTTTCTAGGATTGCATGAGGTATATATTTGAGGTGAGATTTTTGAAAAAGAATCGCTCCATCAGCAGCCTAAGCCATGCTTCAATGAACACCTTTGGTCTTAAACACCCAGATTTCAGATTTCCCATGAACTCAAGCAGAGTCCAGGGCCATGGGGGACCTTCCAATTTCTATTATTTTCTCTTGCCTTGGGCAATGTGATACAGAGCATGAACAGAGACTGCAACCCTAAATGAGGTGGGTGTGTTTGATTGTGCAATCTCGGGGAGAATTTAACCCACTGCAGTTGGTGTTAGGGTGTAAGCTAGGCAGCTCTCCCAGCAGTTTTGTAGCAGTGGCAGACGCATAGCTGGAGAGAAAGGAGGAATACTCTTCCATTCACAGTGAGACTTGTGCTTTCTGGGAAGGGAGACATATTAAATCCTCTTCCATGAGCACACCCTGCTACCTGCTCTCCCAGCCCCTCATAATAATAGAGGAAGAGAGGGAAAAGGAGGGCATCCAAGCAGAAACCACCATCAACATTAAGGTTTTCACATTCTTAGCGAGACATATCATCTGCACAAGCCGATACACATCTATAATCATAGCACTTGAGGCTGTGCCGCATGGATGGCAAGCCCAAGGACTGCCTGGGATATATAATGGGCCACCATAAAAATAAACAAAAACTGAATAAAACAAAGAATTAAGTAAAAAAATAAGATTTACATATTACATTATGGCTTTTACTTGTCCATTCTGGCATCTATAACTAAGGGTCTTACATGCAAGATACATTCTCTCTCCTGGGTCTTTTCTTTAGCAGATTCACTCTGACCCTATTCCTGGTTCCTAGATAGCTGTCTTTGTGCTATGTCTTTACATGGCAGAAGTGGATAAAGGGACACTTAGACCTTCCTATAAGCTCATGCACCAATAACTATCCTAAAGCCAGCTTTCATACACCACACTATGGGAGTGTTTTCAACATATCAGCTTTAAAAGAAACATGGGCACTTAGATTCTGGTATTGTGTTTATTATTTTTCTTCTCGTCTCCGTCTTACATCTAGTGAAAAAAAAATCTTAGAATGGTTTACCTTTTGCTTTCTGTCCTATTCAACGGGTTTTAAATCCCTTGTCTTCTGAAATATTGGATTGGGTGGATGTAGAGTAAGACCCACCCTGCTGGGCTACCACTCACCTGTATGATTATCAATAGTCTACTGGTCTCTCTGGCCAGCCTCGTTCACTTGTAAAATAACAATGGATTGACAGTGAGACTGTGCTTGTGAGGTGTCACACAGCACTGGAAACTGTGAATGATGGGCAGATGTTAGCTGACAGTGAAGTGTGTACCGGGTCTATACACACACCGGCCCTGCAAGAGCACTGACTGCTAGATCTGAGTCTAAGCACCATTTGAAGTCTGACTTTACAAGATTAGCTCTTTCTGGAGAGGGATGGGTCTGGCAATGTTTCAACAAAGAGGTGGAGGTAAGGAACTCTAGAAAGGGATGGTAGAGAATTGAACTGTAAAAATAGGTAAAGTGGTGCAGTTAGCATCAGAGTAAAAGCTTTGTCTTAATGGAGAAGACAAAGATGCTTTTACAATTTTATAGCTTTTAAGTTTTAAGTGACAAGGTAATGATAGCATGTTCCATGTGCCGAGAGCTGGGAGAGGCTCTGATCTCTGTGAACGTACTTTCTATGGGAGAGGGGGGCCGGCTGCGAGTCTAAGATTGTAAGAGCTGACAGATGATATGGGTAAAGATATTTTACTCCTAAGATGAACAGCTGAGGAATGTCACATTTGATATCCTGAAATTCCACGTAAATTAGAACGTGCACAACTCTAGAGGAGACTGAAGAAGATGCCCGTAAACAAATGGGCTAAGTTATCGATGCGAGACAAGCCGCTGTTTACAGAAAAGATTTTCTAAATAGAGCAAAGGTACACTTTGGAAGTCAGATTGTGAGCTTACAGTCACACTCGTCTTCCTGACTGTTAAAATTCTCCATCTTCAGTCGTAAGGTCTAAACTTAATATTCAGTTGATCCAAGGGACAAAGAAAAGATAACCACAATATGACTTCCACGAGAGAGCAGAGGGGAGTGGGAACTCCAAACCTAATGTCTCAAGGGAGAGGGCAAACGTGAAAATTCACTAGCAACTGAGGTTTCAGCTGTGATGAGTGCATTGTGCTGTGAAACGTACCCATTAGAGTTTAATCTTCCTGAGACAGGGCATTTCCCTAGGGCCAATGCCTCCGTGAGATTCAGGTCTATACCAGCGATCACGCAGTTCACTGATCTAGGAAAGTCACCAGCCAGTGAATTGAAGATAAATAGCCAAGTATGCCGTCTACACGAAACCTGCATGAAGAAATAAGTTGAAGAGGAAAACAGAGAACTAGATACCGACATCCTTGGATTCAGGAATAAGGGGAGAGGTTTTTTCTGTACATAATATGTGGGTTTCAATTGAGGAAGAAGATTTGTAAGACTGAGACAAATGGAATCTAGAAATAAGGAAACAAGAAAATATAAATAAAATCAAAGATGATTATGAAAACCAAGTACATACAACCCTGCCCTCAATAAGAAATTATTAACCTATTACATCTTAAGGGAGTTATAATCATCTATGTCTAAAATGACAAGTCTAAATTAGCTGAGGTTTCGAGTGCTTAAGTGTCTGTATTTATTGATCTGAACATATTAGAGAAAAGCAAATCCTTCTTGCTATTGTTATATGAATTTAACAGCTCTAATAGAATATCTAATGGTCATGCTGTTCTTAGCCATTAAATATAATTACATAAACATAATTTTCAGCACATCATAATGTAGCAGATCTATATAGATGCACACATATTTACAATAACATTCGAGGGACATAATTCATCTCATGGACAGATAAGAAACAGAAGTTAACAGTGAGTTTTGAAGGGAGGACTTAATGAGGTCCCCCTCAACATAAAACAAAATGTAAGAGTAAGCAAACAAAATCTATTTAGAACTATTCAAAGCAGAGGTGTTTGCGATGGGGACAAAATCGTTTATGAACATCACCTGTCAATAAAACAGCCAGTGGCCAATGAGCTGAGTCAGGAAGTAGGAGGCGGGACACTGGCAGGAGGAAAGAGGATTCTGGGAAATAGAGATAAAAGCGAGACTCTATAGACCAAGAAGACAGTCGTAAACCAGCAAGGAGACGCTGAGGAGACTCTAAAGAAAAGGTGAGCAGGAGGAGAGGTAACTAACCACATGGTAGACATAGAATAGTTTAAATGTGTCAAATAAGTTATGAGCTAGTCAAAAGGAATGAGTCAAAGCTTATGGCCCAGGCATTTAATAATGACAAATTAGTCTCAGAATCATTATTGACAGTAACTAAGGGGCCGGAAGAGAAAAAGGGTTTAAAATTTTTTTTTGTGGCTGGCATGTTGGGTGAGAGTCAGTTTGTATTTAAACATGTCGTAATTTATCAATTTCTTCTGGAGAACATTTGGTTCTTATCTGTGTGTGACTGTAGGGCATGTACTTTAAGCCATCTGACTCATGTCCCTCAGAAAAGATACGGTCCTAAGCTGAACTTGGGCACACTGGGTGATGCCCAGAGCTAATCCAGCTGCTGGAATTTTCTACTTTACCTCTGTAGTCAACCATCATTCAACTCCAGGTACTTGTTAGAGAGAGGAGAGCGTTCCCAAAATCCACAAGCTCCTGGCAGCTATTCTGTGACCACCTCCAGAAGTGAGATCCTTAAGATAGGTTACTGAGCAGGGTGTCCCTTAAAAGAGGAAATGAAAGCGGGCTAAAACTGCACAACATACGAAAACAGAGCATAAAGGAGTCAAATATCTACCAAACCTTCGTTTTAAAAAGTTGTATTTCAGCCGGACAGTGGTGGCACAAGCCTTTAATCCCAGCACTTGAGAGGCAGAGACAGGTGGATTTTTGAGTTCAAGGCCAGCCTGGTCTACAGAGTGAGTTCCAGGACAGCCAGGGCTATATAAAGAAACCCTGTCTTGAAAAAAAAAATCTTATTTAAAAAAAAAAAGTTGTATTTCATTTTTACTATTTTATGACCATAATATGCAAAATTCTAAAATGATATTTCTGAGTTTTATACAGAATGATTTGCTTCAGAAAAAGCTTACTATAAGAAACACCTCAGTCATTTGTTATGAATTATGAGTGTTTTGTAGTTTTCACAATTTAATAAATTAGGCAGCAAAGCAATTTTTTTGAAATGGGAAGTTAGTAGGAACTGTGTGAGTTAGCTTAATGTACCAAGCAACCGCTATGACTACAGTAACCATCTTTCCTATCTAAATTTCATTGTGTTGCTAGCGTTCATCTTCAAATTAAAGAGGATTGAGCTTCACAACACAAACCTTAGTGAAAGACTTGAGTCATAAAGTAGAACCTGTGCTGAATCTATCTATAAACTTTGAAAATGAGCAAACCTAAGCAATAACACAGCCAGGTCAAGTGGCTTCCCTGAGGGACGTAGGTCTGACTGAGGCATGAACATAGACATGAATGGCTGAGGAATTTTGATTCTTAATATACATGTTGACCTCATAGATATGCATATTTTTCAAAAATGTATTGCTCAGTACACTCTTAACTTGATACAATTTAGGCATGGCTATTATATCTCAAAGTTTACATTAACAATAAATGATTTCTTTGAGGAGAAGTCTTAATGCTAACCAAAAGTTAAAGGTTGGCTACATCAAAATCAAATCTGTTTCTGTATGTTTGTATGTGGTAGGTGCATGTGTTTATGTATATGTCGGGGTGTCTGAGTGTGTGTGTGTGTGTGTGTGTGTGTGAGCACTCGTGAGCAGAAGCCAGAAGACAACCTAAAGTGTTGTGTCTCTGGTGTTATTCATCTTGAGAGTCTCTCATTGGCCTGGAGTCACCAAGTAGGCTAAACAGGCTGGCCAGCACATTGGAGGTAGAAACAGGAGAATCCCTGGGGTTCACTGGCTAGCCACGCCCAGAGTTTTTAATGTGATATCTGAAAAGCAAACTCAGGCCTTCATTCTTGCAAGACCATTGCTTTATTAACTGAGCCTTTTTCCCAGCCCCTTGTCCAAACCTCTTTGGTTGATTGGACACTAGTAGCAAATGTACTCAGAGTGTGGACAGTAATGTCTCCGGTTAGTTGGTTTAGACGCTGAGTTTAATTTTACTTGTGAACACTTTTTTCTTGTGCTATTCTTCATTAAATGAATAAAGTCACCACCGTTCAGTGCTTTAAAAGGTTATCTTGAATTACTCATTCTTTCTCCTATAAGTGAGAATGGAAAGCTAATTGAAATCTCTGGAACGCCAGTGCCCAAACCCAGCTGTGTTAAGCAGAACATCAGACCTCATGAGAAAATGAGTTGAAATAGCTTATCCTCCTCTCTCTGAGGAATCTTAGCAACTAGAGTTACACGTTGATGGGGGGAATTGAATGATGAAAGCAACATAAGAAGAAAGCACTCACTTTGATTCACAGTTTGATGATAAAACCCATCATGCGGAGAAAGTTATGGCAGCAGGATGCATTGCATCTATAGTCAAACGGGTGGATTCTGGTGTCTGTATGGCTTCCTCCACCCTTCCGTCTTGTTAGATTTGAGACACTAGTCTAGGGAACTGTACTTCCCATGTTTAGGGAGCATCTCCCCTCCTCTGTTAAACGTCTCTGGAAATGACCCCACAGCCATGCCCATTCATGTGTCTCCTAGGTAATCCTGAATCCAGTCAAGTTGGCAAGTAGAATTAACCATGACAGCAACTGGTTGTAATTTGTTTTTGTTTTTGTTTTTGATTTTTTTTACCTCGTGTTGAAGTATCTGGGTTATTTAGTTTAAGATGCTTTCCTTGTGCAGATGGGGCCATCCTGAAATGCTTGAAATGTTTGGGGTATACATAAAGCTTTGAAGCCACGTCAAGTTTATCCTGTACTTACTGTATGTGGACTATTATTGTCATTGTCATTGTTTGTATACCATCACGAACACTCTGTAATTCAGTCAGATCAATGAGAATCCTGGTTCTGTTGCCACCCAAGCCTCATATTAGATTCTCAGTGGTCATATATAGCTGATTTCTGCTGCAAGGATCAGAACATTTTGAGATGATCCCTATCAGCACCCAGAACATTTTATTAGACTTTGCTACTCTATGTAATTAGGACAGTAACTTCCTTAGCAGTGTTTTTCTTGCCATTAAATTATCTTGGTGTAGCTCTCAGAATTTTAATGCAGATTAAAAATGCATACTATATCATGCTTTAGGTTAAGTGCGGATAAAAGTATGGATGACCATGTAATAGAAAATGCTGAAAGACACAAATATGAATGGTGTGTATCCTGAATAATTTACACGCAGCCTGGTGACATTATTTGATTCCCTTATCCACAGTATTTTTTAATGTGTGTTCTGTTTTGAATATATTTTATGCACTTATCCACTGCCCCAAACACAAAGTCTACAACAGAATTAGAAAAACAATTGGCTTCAGATGCTCTGTCACAGCGTGTGTTTCTTATCTGCATTCACTCCTTCCTCATTTTCCTCCTGCATTTAGCCTTTCACGTTACGTACTCAAAATTAAAAGCGGAAATCGTAATGTGAAGGTTCACAGCTTCCATTCCAAATCCCTCTTCTACTTGTATGAGAGTTAATTGAGTTGTATAGACGTTGGTCTTCGATTTGGATATATTATATATTTATTTATTTTTATTTTTTTATAATCTTATATATTTTTTAAAAAAAAATACTTTTATTTTATGTGTATGGATGTTTTGTCTGCATGCATGGCTAGGCATTCCTTGCATGCCTGGTGCCTACTACAGAGATCATGAGAGCATCAGATCCAGGAACTGGAGTTACAGATGGTTCTGAGTTAGCCCATTGATGCTGAGAAACTAACCTGGGTCCCCTGGATGAACAGCCAGTGCTCTTTGGTGCCAAGAACCACTCCAGACACCACCATTTCTTTCTGAAGTGTTTCTCTTTGAAATCATTCTACAACTGACACCCTGAAAACTTCCCCTAAGTAGACACCATAGAACTGATGTAATTATATTGTGTTCATAGTCATTTTAAAGGAGAAATGGAAAATCTGAATAGCTATTCCCCTTTGATACCTAAATGATAAGAACCTTAAGCCTGTACACCATAACTCTCTGGCACTAGGAACCTGGTTTAATTAGGAGGATTACAAAAGAGAGAGTTGGCATCTATCATACTTGATCTTGCTACAATATTAACTGGTTGGCATATACTAATATATCCATAAACATATTTGTGAAAAACTGTGTCTGACTTATTTTAATTTGATGTGTCAGTATATAGTTCTATATGTCTTCCACCTCTTAGATTACACGCTAGGTCAAAACTATGATTTTTTTGTTTGTTTTGGTTTCCTTTTTTCTTTTGTTTTATTTTGGAGGGGAGAGAAGTAGGAATGTACGTGGTAGAAGCTGGAGAAGAGGAAAGCATAACCAAAATATATTAATGAAAAAATCAGAGACAAAAATTACAAAAAAAAAAAAAATACTGAAAAAATTGGGGTGGGGGTACCCACAGCTCCGTGATGATCTTCAAGTAACCAATAAATTCCACTATGCCCATCGTTTGGATCCATAGCCTGAATTAGAACTCATCCTGACAGATACATAAAACGTGATTGATTGGCTTGTTATGTGTTGTAATGACTGTCCTGGAGCCAGTATCATTGGGTTGAAAACTATTTGATATGCAGATGTATCTTCAGCATATGCATAATGATATTCTGAGAAATTGAATTTTAGGAGAAATGTACTGTGTTATTATTACAAAAATAGCCATGGAAATAGAAATACGCTTTCCAGTAGCCTTTTCTTCTGACTGAAGATCTATCATCTGGATTTTTTCCTTCCTAGGCCACCGACAGGGACACCGGAAATTACAGTGCCATGGCCTACAGGCTCATCATACCACCGATTAAAGAGGGCAAAGAGGGTTTTGTGGTGGAAACATACACGGGCCTCATCAAGACAGCCATGCTCTTCCACAATATGAGAAGATCCTACTTCAAGTTTCAAGTGATTGCGACTGACGACTACGGGAAGGGGTTGAGCGGGAAAGCGGACGTACTGGTAAGCGCATGCGTGAAGGGCATGAGACGCGAGCCTGGAATGTGTGTTTTAGCTATTTGTACTTTCAGTAATACTTTGAAATAGACTCTCTAAAATGTAAATCTCATTACATTTTCATCAGGTTAGATGGCCTTTGTAGTTAAAAACAGAATACATGATATGGTAGCTTATATTCCAATATACGTTATTTTCTTCATTAGGCATGATCTCCAATGATGGTCGAAATGATGCTTTACCGAGTTACTAATGTATCTACATAAAACTTTCTTACTTTCTTTTGTTTATCTCGGGCTGAATACAGTTTCACGCGTAGATCATCTCAAGGGCAATTGGATTCTAACTTTAGCCAAAACATGTCATATCAAAGTGGACACAGAGGCTGTCTGGATTTTTCACTGATAAAACTAGTAACAGTCATAAAGATGATTGCTGGACATTTATTATATCAAGAAAGAATCAAATAAAGCCTGTCTATCCCCTTGAACATCCTAGTAAGTTACACATCTTGGTTCTCATCTAGTTAACTTTTATCTACATGTAGGCATCAGGGAAGAAATGCTATTTTCTCAGATGTTGGAGAACCCAAGTCACCACCATTGTGCGTGTTGGTAGTAGTCTCCTTCGAAACAGAATGCTTCATTGTACTAAAAACAGGTCAATATTAGCCAAGAAACCTTTACTATAAAATAGTATTGTGACATAGATTTTTGATCAAACACAGGTCAGTAAACCTTATATAAGATAGCGTACATTTATTTTTCCTTTCTTATATTTAAGAAATGAACATTGCAGAGCTTAAGGGATAAACGATAAGGTTAGTGTGCTAAGTATAAATAAGATATTATAAAATAAATGCAAGGAAATATAAATAACCATTATGTATAATGTGAATAATAGTGAAACGTGAATAATATGAAGTTCATGCTTTTTGTTTAAAATTAAAAGTAACTGTATACTAATTATAAACCATACTCTTAATGTATGTGTTTATATGTATTTATCCTTGGACATTTACTAAATATTTATATATTTATGAATAAATACATTCATTTAAAGGAAATCATAATATGTTTTATGTATATATTATATGTATATACATCTACATATATTTCTCTTACAAGAAGATGGCATCGGGAAAGTCATTTCAAAAATGATTTTCACAGTAATGCATGCAATCGTTTTAGTTAAGAGAAAGGCCAAAAAAAAAAAAACAAAAAAAAAATAAATAAATTAAAAAAAAAGAGAGAGAAAGGCCAAATAAAGTCCATATTCAGAGGGTGTGAAAGTGATTGATGTCAAAAACCAAGATGGAAGGTAAATGAGGACAGAGCTAAGTAACTCAGAGAGTTTTTCACTCAATGTACAGAGCATGAGAGGGAACACGGACAGTGGAAGGGTGAAAGGTGGAAGTCGGTGGTTTATGTGAGACAAGGAAGCCACGTGAAATACCGTGGAACCATGTACTAAAGCTATAGACAGTCGTTGAAGACGATTAGTAAGAATAGAGGGTAAGGCATGTCTTTGTACCATTTATTACTGTTACTTTATCAAGGGAGGGTTCTTATCGTCCATATGGATTCTTTGCTGGTTTTCTTTGGTGTGCCCTTCATGCTGCCCAATGGCATTGTGACCTTCATGCTCCAGTGTGGTCATTTCTCAATCTTTGCTCCTGCCTCAGAGTCCGGCCTCCACCCCCATGATATCCCTCCACAAGTTGACTCATATTTTCCAGTTCTCCCAGCTTATTTTGGCGATCTCTTCTATTTTTTTACTCTTCCCATGTTGCACACTCATACTCGCTTGAGCTCCTTCCCTTCATGACTCTGTGCTCCATCCTGTTCCATCATTTGAAGCCATAGTTACCTGTGCCATCACTTCTAAACTTCCATTTCAGACTTCCTACCCTTAATCACGATACCAAATGTACCCACACTATTTCGGCACTCTTGTTCCCAGCAAGACATTCAATCCACCTAATTGAATATTTTTCTTCTCATACATTCTCTTATGAGAAACCTACATGTTCCCCATGCTTGATTAACCGATATATGGTGCTTTATCGATCCAAATAAATGGTGCATGATACAAAAAGTAACATCTTTTCCTTACATATTCTTTAGTCATGATCTCTGTGGAAACGAAGCCAATGGATTCATTTCATTGATTTACAGGCCCATTGAGGCTGAAAAATCCCATCCTGTCAGTCTGTGTGTTGGAAAGCCAGAGAAGGTGACAAAATCCTCCAGTATGAGGAAACCTAAGTGTGAGAAATGTGAAGGCTTACAATGCAGACCTGACCCTGAGAATCCTCAGAGTGTCACAGAGGCAAAAGTGTCAGTGTACAGAGTCAAAAGACCCCGCATCTTTGTCCGTAAAATCATGTCTACTTGGGAAGGAAGAACCAGAGAAAGGAAAGGATTTTTGTTCTTGTGCTATGTATTATCTGGGACCCCAAGCAACTGCACAGCAAGCTCATGGTCAGGGGAGGTGGACTAAGTTCATATACCACCCCAGTCTCACTTAGATAAATCCTCACAGGCATTCTACAGTCATCAGAATGGTCCAGTCAATCCCCAAGCACAACATCACTCTTTATATTTTGCTCCATTGGAAAAAAAACATAAAATTCTGACTCTCCTTCTACTAGGTCGCTGCTCATGCTGACAACATCTGAGAAAATGTGCACAAAAGTATGCTTATCTTTGCTTTAAATGGTCTCACTAGTCTAGTCCCCTTCAGGCCAACACCTTGGGTTCGGTTACTTACCACATCACTGTGACTTCTTGTTTCCTTCTCTTGGTTTTTTTTCTTCTTATCTGACAGCATTTATGCTTGACAAGGCTCAGGCCATGTGTTCTATTTATTGTCTGCTCTCACTGACTTGGCAAGATGTTTGGTACCATAACTTTAAAATATCATCTATGTAGTAAAAATGCTCAAATCTCACAGCTGATTCATAAATAGCAGGCACTATCTGTCTCTATCATCTGCCTACACCTATCTATCTATCTATCTATCATTTGTTTTTCCACCAATCATCTGTCTAGCTATCAAAACAGCTAACACCTTTAAATATTTTGTATGATGAACTAGAAAGTATAAAAAGAAATGGTTGTCACAAAAAAAAAAGAAGAAGAAGAAAAATAATTGAATTTGAACTACCCACCTTTGTCATAGAGTAGATATTTTTATTTGAAGGAACAACTTAGAGACAAACTATGTTTATTCAAGATGAATATTGGAAGACATTTACAAAAGAATGAATGAAGTAAGTCTTCCCTGTCAAGGGAAACAATTGACAGTATTTGTTTCTGATAACAGCGTTGTAGCCTTCCAGGTTGAATCACAACATAAAAGGCTTGTACTTCCCACTGTGAACTTGACAACGTCTCATTATCCAGTGACTATTTGGGTAAGATTAGTGGTCATAATTAAAAAACATTTCTTTTTTTCATTTTGTGTAATGAAATGTTTCAGTATTTGAAATTTTTAAACTAATATTATCCAAATGGCAAGGATAACATGTTGAAATTAATCATAACATCAAACATGGGCGTACAGTCCTGTAATTCAACCTTGGGAGATGGACAGACATGAAAAGACAAAATTCAAGGCCACCAGAGTTCTAGCCCAGTCTGGGCTATATGAGACTGTTGCCTAATATTAATTTGAAGTACGAAGAAAAGATCCTCTAAGAACTATAAGAAAAATGAATAGATTTTCATATTTGTGATCATTTCTTCAGATTTCAAATGAAATCCAGGGTTATAGATATTAACATCTAAATTTTGATATAATATCCAAGAAGAAAATACACAATGATCTGTTGTAGTAATTATTTAATCTCAGTTGGGGGTTTCTACCCTACCTTTGATCATTAAGTTCCCTGATAAAAAGCACAAAACTTTTATATTTTTAATAAGCCTTAATCAGTACTAGAGCTGGGCAGATATCTACCCTCTAAGCTATTAGTATCTACCTCCCAATGAATAACTCTGAGATATGACTTGCCATGTTCCATCTGGGCTTCTCTTACTCTGATTGGCCTGACCTGATGGCCAGTTCTCATGAGGGTTTACCCCATGATTTCTTCTCTCTGTGTGTCTCTCTTCTCTTCAGACCCCAAACCCACCTACCTCTCTTCTGTCCAGATATATAGGCTGTTGACACATTTGTTCAACCAATAGTTTTAAATTAAGGAGCAAGGTCACAAAGCATAACTTGGTGTACATGAAGATACTCTTATCACTGGGACAAACAAATCTTTGGGGCCAGTATTAGCATTATGACACATAGCAAAAGTCCAAATCTCTGGGTTCTTTCCAGCTTCTGGCTATTATGAATAAGGCTACTCTGAACATAGTGGAGCATGTGTCCTTGTTACATGTTGGAGAATCTTTTGGGTACATGCCCAGGAGTGGTATAGCTGGACCCTCGGGTAATGCTATGCCCAATTTTCTGAAGAACCACCAGACTGATTTCCAGAGTAGTTGTACCAGCTTACAATCCCACCAGCAATGGAGGAGTATTCCTCTTTCTCCACATCCTCACCAGCATCTACTGTTACCTGAGTTTTTTATCTTAGCCATTCTAACTGGTATGAGGTGGAATCTCAGGGTTGTTTTGATTTGCATTTCTCTGATGACTAAGGATGTTGAACATTTCTTTAGGTGCTTATCAGCCATTCCATATTCCTCAGTTGATAATCCTTAGTTTAGCTATGTACCCCATTTTTAATAAGGTTATTTGGTTCTCTGGAGTCTAACTTCTTGAGTTCTTTGTATATATTGGATATTAGCCCTCTATCAGATGTGGAGTTGGTAAAGATCTTTTCCCAATCTGTTGGTTGCCATTTTGTCCTATTGACAGTGTCCTTTGCCTTACAGAAGCTTTCCAATTTTATGAGGTCCCATTTGTCTATTTTTGATCTTAGAGCATAAGCCATTGGCGTTCTGTTCAGGAAATTTTCCCCTCTGCCCATGTGTTTGAGGCTCTTCCCTACTTTCTCTTCTATTGGATTCAGTGTATCTGGTTTTATGTGGAGGTCCTTGATCCACTTGGACTTGAGCTTTGTACAAGGAGATAAGAATGGATCAATGTGCATTCTTCTACATGCTGACTGCCAGTTAAACCAGCACCATTTGTTGAAAATGCTGTCTTTTTTTCACTGGATGGTTTTAGCTCCTTTGTCAAAGATCAAGTGACCATAGGTGTGTAGGTTCATTTAAGGCCCTTGGTCCTAGGAAGGCTTGATGCCCCAGTGTAGGGAAATGCCAGGGCGGGGAGGTGGGAGTGTGTGGGTCCTGGGAGAATACCCTCATAGAAGCAGAGGGAAAAGAGATGGCATAGGAGTTTTGGGGATTGGGGGACTGGGAAAGGGGATAACATTTGAAATGTAAATAAAGAAAATATCCAATAATAATTTTTTAAAAAAAAAAGAGAGACCAAAAGTCAACAGTGATCCTAAAAAGGCTACTAAACCATTCCTTTCATTTTATTACAAATGGGTTTATAGCAAAGTCCAGTTGTGAAGCACAGTTACAGGCCACAAGGACAGGACACGTGTGTACAAACACTATCAGTCTGGTGTAGGTGCTGAGTGCCGTGACATGCTCTGGGCCACAGTGAAGTCTGTGGGGAATATGAGAGGAAACTGGATTCCAAAGAATCCATTGACAAAGTCAAATGTCTCCATCTTTTTATAATTTATATGATTACATGTTGGGACTGTGTTCAACACGTGTTGAACTATTTTGAATACTTGATTAAAAGCATGATTAAAACAATTTTGTTAACATTTATCTTTCTAATGTGAAATTTAAATTTCTAATGCAAATTTAAATTTATGTAGGGTCAATAATTAGTGACTTAGTGCATGTTCAGTAGGATGGCAATGTTGACTTTCATAGGATTAAGTGAAGGGAGGTGAAAAAATGGCTCATAAGGAAGAATTAAATGACCTAGATGTAAAACATGTACATAACAAAACCATCATTAGATCTTTGTAAGTCACCTGCTTCTTCTCTTTATTTTGACCACACTTATTCTTACTTTGTCACACAAAGCATCCCAACAATGTATACATGAATATTTCAAAAATATTTGAAATCAGCTTGTATAGAGAAAAACCAAGCAATTATATAAGGGTATTTTAAAATTATGATAGAGTAAATCATAATTTTCTGGAAATATTAACATAATGATTTCAATGGATAATTAAGACAGATATTATACTCTTAAATGCTTATATGTATTTGGTGAAGATGCTTATAAAAGCAAAACTCGGGATCCAGGATTTCTTCAAAGACAAAAACCTAAGCTATAATTTATTACTCTCCTTGTAGTAGTATCTTTAATATACTACTTTTGTATATACTACTATTTGTATCTTTAATATACAAATCCCAGCAGCAGAGCATTTCTCGCTACCCACCGAATGTTCTGGGTTCCCGAATGAAAGACACATACATAGCCTTTGTATTGTGATATGCCTAAACAGCTCAATGGCTGAGTCACTTCCTAACCTCCATGTGGCTACTCCACCTCCCCCCGATATTCCCAAGTTATTACTTACTAAATCCTATATTTTATCTTTCTTTCCCTGGACCCAGGAGAGCAGCCCTCTTGGGTGGCTCTCCCCCAGCTCCTACATGGTAGCTATGCTTTCTGTCCCACACTTTCTCAGGTGTGGCATCCCTCCTCTCCTTTCCCCAGCCTGGTGGATCTCCTCCTCCTTGTTGTTGTGCTCCCAGAAAGAAAACAAACATCTGAATGAACAGCCACCTGATTACCAAGTGTGCCTTTCATTCTTTTTCTTATACCAAGCAGAGACATCAACTCAACTTGACAACTGAATCTGAACTGTCAGGATCACATGCTGCTCCTCATTCTATCAAGTCTAGATGGAGCCTTTGTTGACCTAATAAGTGTCATTTCCTGATGTGTGGGGTGGGCAAGTGGCACAAACAATAAACCTCATCTGAAGAGGCCAAGAAAGACAGATAAACAGCAGTCTTTAGTCCATACCATTCCCCAAACTCCTTTGAATGCTTATAACATGGTTCCTTGGTCTTGGGTTAGCACTGCCTTGATTAAATCCTACTTTTACCTTAGGTAAGAAGGCGCCAGTTTGATTCTCCTGTGTTCTTGTTGTTGCATTCCTCTACTCATTCACTCATTGATTCCTCTACTCATTCATTCATTGAGTCCTTTCCTTTACTCATTCACTTATTGGTTCTTTTCCTCTGCTCATTCATTCATTGATTCCTTTCCTCTACTCATCCATTCATTGATTCCTTTCCTCTACTCATCCATTCATTGATTCCTTTCCTCTACTCATCCATTCATTGATTCCTTTCCTCTACTGATCTATTTATTGATTCCTTTACTCATTCATTCATTGATCCATTTGGTCCTTGTACAATCTAATGTAAGACTTGTGAAATATGCCCAATTTGTAGTCTTTTCTCTCTGGAGTATGCCTGATTTTTTGGACATACATTAATAAAAATCTGATGTGAAATTCACACTTATACAAAATCAATAATTGGTAGAAGGTGTTGAGACAGGGTCTCACTCTGAACCCCAAGCTCTCTTCTCCTCTCATGTGGGATTTCAAGCATAGGATACCATCATGCCTGACCAAAGGGGCTACTTTTAAAGTGTCTGCTGAAGGCCCCATTTATGAAGGTATGGGTAAGGTATATATGGGACCATAAAAGCACTAAATAATGAGACCCTCCAGGGGACTCTCCACAGCCCATGGTGCCACCTCAACATCCTTTCTGAAAGTAGAAGTAGGAATTGTTTCATCACCAACTCACTGGGACAGCTCTTGACTCTGAGGTAGATCTCAGCAGCAAGGGAGAGGAAAGGACTTCAGCCTACAGAGACTGGGATCTGATTACTGTACTTCCTGTTGTGGCTGCCTTCCTTTAGGCTGTTGGTGTTGACTGGAACCCTGCCTCGTCTTTCCTAATTTGATGTTAAAAATAAAGGGAAGAAAAAAGAGGAGGAAAGCAAAAGAAGGAAGGGGTCAAAGATAGAAGGAAGAAAAGAGGGAGGGAGAAGAAATGGGAGAGGAAGTGAATGTGGAAGAAGAGAGGAGAGGGAAAGGGATGGAGAAAGGGAGGTGTAAGTTTTGTAGCCATAGTCCTAGAGATTTTTCCCCATGCATTTTTACTGCTAAAAACTCAAAAACAAAGAATAATTCTGTGCATGTAGGTGCAGCTGCCTATAAGGAGTGAGAAGCACAGAGCTCAAACTGCCAGTGCCCACTGCTTGACTCTTGATGAATCAAACGAATTCTTAATGCAGACTTTGAGAAGATATATTAGCCTCACACTGTATTAGGCTCACACTAAATTTAAACGGTCTCCTCTTGAGCTGTGACTATTTTCTGTAATATCTCGGAGTTATTGATGATGCAGCAGGTCTGGACTGGTTTTCCTACTTGGCAATGCTCAGGGGAAGCCAGCAGAAGCTGGCCCTGGCACAGGAGCGTCTGTCCTCAGATTGCGTATTTCTGCTTCCTGTCAGTTATTCTTTTGTCTACTTTTGTTATTTAGATGCCCTTCCTAGACATTTCATAAGCCCATCTATTAAGAACTGCGTTTAGATAACTTGGAGTCAATATGAAAATTACATGGCAATGTGAATGCATTTCCCACCATGAATTACGTTGTGATATTTGGTACTAACTACAATCAAGCCGGAGTATCCAATTTTATAGTTCTGGTGTGCACACACTAATGTTACTGTAATAGTACGTGGACATGTAAAGGACTGTTTAAGATTTGACTTCGGATTCTTGTACAAATGTTTGGCCAACAGGACAGCATACAAGCTATGTAGCAACACAGCCCTCACATAAAAGGGTTGATTATTAAACTGTAGCTATGGTGGGTCAGAGAAATGGCTCAGCACTAGCTGCTCTTCTAAAGGACCCAGGTTCAATTCTACATGGTACTCACAACTGTCTGTAGCTCCTGTTTCAGGGGATCTGATGCCCTCATACAGGCATATATGCAGGGAAAACACCAATGTACATAAAAATAAATAAATTTATTAGAAGAAGAGTCTCAAAAAACTCCTATAGCTCTGATACATCCTTTGATCTCTATCCTAGTTAGGGTTATTACTGTTGTGACAAAACAACATGACCAAAAGCAAATTGAGGAGTAAAGGGTTAATTGGCTTGTATATTGTGAATCATTGTCTACTGAGGGAAGCCAAGTCAGAAGCTCAAAACCTGTAGGACTTGCCATGAACGGGTGCTGTTTTCTGGCTTGCTCCTTATGGCTCATTTAGCACGCTCACTTACAGCACCCAGAACCACCATCCCAGGGAAAGCAGCATCCACAGTAGGCTGGGCCCTCCCACATCAATTACTAATGCCCTACAGGCTTGCCTACAGACAAATTTTATGGAAGCAATCCCTCAGTTAAGTTCCCTCCTCTGAGGTGACTCTAGCTTGTGTCAAGCTGACATAAAACTAGCCCTCAAAATCACACAATACTCCAGTTGTTTTCTTATTTAAATGGGAGTCATATTAATAACTACTTGTGATAGTTAAAGTTGAAAGCTGTAGGATTCTTAAGAAAAATTAAGTAGAATGCAGTCAGCAAAGAACTACTACTTTTACTTTGTATAATCACAGAAGGATCTAATCGAATACTAAATAAGTACAGCATAGCCATCAACTCTTGCTATCATTGCTCATTATAGTTTCACTGTAGATTTGTATGCAGGCATCTCCATGGATAGAACATGGAACTGTAAGCGAGAAGTCTGCAGAATCAGACACTCTAGCCCATTTTTACCTCCAGAGTATCCGTTGCGGTGAATAAATTATCTTTAGATTTAAAAATCCTAAATGGTATTTTCATTCTGCTGGGTGTTTCTTGCTAATGAAATCAGGCACAACCAAAGTTCCACTCCTAGGTTATTGTCTTAGTCACTGTTCTATTGCTGTAAAGAGATACCATGACCAAGTCAACTGCTAAAAGAGAAAGCCTTTATTTGGAGGCTCGCTTAAAGTTTCAGAGGGTTAGTCCATTGTCACCATGGGGAGAGCAAGCATGGTGGCTAGCGGTCAGACTCTGGAGCAGTAACTAAGAACTACCTTGTGATCCATAGGCAGAGAAAGGGAGACGCTGGGCCTGGCCTGGGCTTTTGAAACCTCAAAGCCCACGCCCCACTGACACACTTCCTACAACCAGGCTGTACCTTCTAATCCTTCTAATCCTTCTAATCCTTCTAATCCTTCTAATCCTTCAAGCAGTTCTACTCCCTGGTGACTAAGCCTTCCAATATGAGTTTGTAGAAACCATTCTTAAAACCACTGCAGTTATCATAAACAATGACATCCGCCTAGATCTAACTTAGGTTAGGTCTACAACAGATCCTCTGCCTATTTTAAGTAGTGGTTTATTCCTGATACCAACAGGAAATTATGCAATTTGTCAAAAAATAAATAAATAAATAAAAGTCATCCAGCAGTGAGTTAAAAACAAGAAACTACAAATTCTAGAGATAATAGGGAACAAATAATATTAATATTTAAAATGTAAATTTCCACAATTAGGAATTAAACACATTCTCTTTTCACTTTTCAGGTCTCCGTGGTCAATCAACTGGACATGCAGGTCATTGTCTCCAATGTACCCCCTACATTAGTGGAAAAGAAGATAGAAGATCTTACAGAGTAAAGGATTTTGTTCGTTAATAGATTTATCTCCATATAATTTAACTCCATACTCTTAGTTTGACTGAGCCATTTAAATTACAATATTCAAATTAGGAAGGTTTTGAAAAATACTTTCTTCGTGCTAATTTTACTTATTCTTTTCCTGAGCTGTAAAGTTTCACTGAGAGTAGATGAAGGTTCTGAAAGTTCCTTCTGGTAACAGTGGACATTAGACTGAGGCTAGCCCAGCGTTTGAAATGCTTTGATGCATCAACAAGACTTCAGAGTGCAGCATAAGCAAATACCAGACACATGGTTTGAATATGTGCCTTGGAATGGCCATCCAAGGTCATGCAAAAAAATCCATTATTTCAGCATTTTTTTTTTTCAAAATGGTATGTCCACTGATACAGTCATCCTTTTAAAACAAAAGTATGGTATTTTTTAAAGTCCTTGTTGACTAACCATGTGGTGGTTTGTTCTCCATTGTTCCATGATGTCAGAGAAAGATCTGCATTCGATGGTCAGATTTGATCCCACACTGAGTGAGTCATAAGTAATGAATGTCAGTCATTTAATGCTAACAAAGACTTTATACCTGTCTCAAACAGCTGAAGTTTAGAAGGAATAGCTTATAGATCAGGCATAACTGAGTTCTATTCTGCTTGTACTGTGGGTTATGTCTTTGTATCACAAAATGTTCAGTCTCATTTGTCAGAAGCTGTAACTCTAGAGAATATTAAAGGTATCATTACAAAGCTACTCCTTAAGTGAGATGTTTTAGATGTGCATGTCTTGTACTTCAATTTTTATCTCACTTCTGGAATCTAAAGATAGACATGGGAGATTCACAGAATCTCTAGTCCTTCTTCCGAGATGGCCACATGGAACCAATCTCCTTTCTGTTTCTACTTTAAACAAATACAAGTAAATTTTAATATGTGGTATTAGCTTATCAGTTTCATGTTTTCTGCTTCCTTAACATTAGTTTGGTAATGACTTCATCTGTCATGTTTGACTTCTGTATATTTGTCATTATTGATCTATTTTCATTGCTTGTGAGTCTCTCTCTGAACATCAGGCTGATCTTGAACTCTTAGTGCCCCTGCTTCAGCTTCCTAAGTGCTAGGTTGTAGTGTGTGCTCCATACTGGCTTGCTATTACTTATTAACTCTGTTCTTTAATATTCTGGTGTTGTCAAGGATTATCAAGCCACAGTTGCCCCTTTAACCCAGTGCCACTTTCTACTTCTTGCATTCAACATGTGATACCTGTGCCCTTCTGTTGGATTCGGTGAACCAATGCCAAAACTTTCAGTGAACATGGTGCTCACTAAGAAAAATAATCCTAGGTCTAAATGCACAGGAAAAAATCTTCAGATAATTAGTTTCTTTTTCAACAATTAAACATTGAATGACATACAGTACAGCCTATCTACCACATGCCATGTTCCCTTACGTACTTTGTACAGATTATTTCAAGTTTTGTCCTTTTAACATCTAATGGCACACAAATGCCCCATGGGACAGGGGCTATCACTAGACACAGGTAGAATGGAGTATTTTGTTTACCTTTGCACTTCATGGACAGACAAACCCCATCATAATATTTGCTGATGAATAAGAAATGGGAATAATTCCTGTTTCTTAGCGACTTTTATTCCACATATAGACACATGCTCTCTCTTAACACCAACTGGAAAAAAACAGTGATACCCTGTCTCCGACTAGCTATTCCATCTGTCTTAATTTCTCCAAGTATTCTCTAATGTGCCTGTAATCGTCCACTTCTCCTTAGACTATAATCTAATGAGTACAATAATGTGGTTTAATGCTGGTGTCACTTTATAGGAGGCATTTGATGCATTTTATTGACTGGACATTTAACCCAAATAATCCCTGTGCTCTTCCCTTTGTACTGAAACAAAATGTATTAAACTGAAACTCAAAGTAATGAGACAGAAGTATAATTCCTTAAGTGTTTGTAAGATTTAATGGTGTAAATGGGAGGCCATGAGATCCTGAGATACACGTGTTATTGCAAAGGAAACTTTGACATTAAGGCATTTTACTTGAAATGGTCTTTCCCAGACTCAGTTTTAACATTTGTTGATAAAGGCTAATGAGGCTTACATGGCTGATGTTGAGAGAACTAAATTAGGTAAGGTGATAAAAAAAAAATATTAAGAACACCCAGAGTGATTATTGTTCTGTGTAAACTGGGCTGGCAGATGAAGTCAGTGGGTTCTGACAGAGAGGGACCAGGCTTTGGTACAGTGTTTTAAGAGAGCAAAGCTTTGTAACAGAGAGCAGCTTATTAACTCATGTGTATATGTTTGAATACCGTTAGAGCTTTGTGGCCTCTGCTATGTCATTCTTGAAGCTGTTTTTCTAATCTTCAAAAGTAGAAGGAAGACATCTCGTTGACCCTTAGAGAATTACATATTCTTTGACAAGGTAGATGCATATGTGCCTGCTTTCCTTTTATCTCTATTCTGTTAAAAATAAAACACACACACACACACACACACACACACACACACTTTAAGTACATTGTTGTTAAACATATGCCATAACTTTTTCAACTCATGGAAACGATTCTATATCCATTAGCTATCCCCTACCTTTATCCTCTGATCCTGGTACCCACATTCCACTTCTAACAGTATGAAATTGACCTTTTAATTCACACTATAGAAGAAGCATATATGTCACCTTTTGTGACCGACTTGCTTCCTTTTGCCTAACATCCTCCAGATTCATTTATTTTGACATGTGACCATATCTACTGTGATTCAGCTATGTGGGTGTGGTAGGTTTTTGGTTTTGTTTTCTCTGGTCATGTGGGTCCTTTCTAATTTTCTGGCTTCTACCTTCCCTTACTCCACACATATATTAAAAATTATAAGTTACCATCCATGTATAATAGAGAACACGTGAACTTTGTCTATCAGGGTCTGAATTACATTATCTAGTGTATAGTATTTTCAGTTTAATACATTTTCCTGTAAAAAATGCCACTGTAGTTTTGGCTAAGTAAAATTCTATTGAATATGTATACTATGTTTTTCATTGTCCATCCAGCAGTTGGTGATAGCTGAGCTGATTCCATTCCCTTGATATTGTGTGTAGAACAGGTGTACTCATGGATGGGCATATATCTCTGTAGGAAATACCAGCAGTAGAAGAGCTGGATTGTGTGGACGTTCTGTTTTCAGCATTTTGAGAAGTCCCCACAGTGATGCCCACATTGGTCTCCCACAACACACCCACCAGTAGTGAATTCAGATTCTTCTTTATCCACACCCAGGCCAACATTTGCTCTCATCTTTTCTTGATGATAGTCACTGTGACCTCAGCAAAGAAGAATCTCAGAGTATTGGTAGCATGTGTTTCCCTGGCAACTAAAAATGCTAAACACTTCTAAAACATTAATTGGCCCTTTGTATTTCCCCTTTCAAATATTCTGTTCAGTTCCTCAGCCTATTTTTGTTTTGGTTGCTTGTTTTCTTAGTGATTAGTTTGGTTTTGGTTTGGTTTTGGGTTTTGGGGTTTTGTTGTTGTTGTTGTTGTTGTTGTTGCTGTTGTTGTTCTTTGTATATTCTATATACTAATCCTCTATAAGACTTATAACTGTCAATGCTTCCATGCTGCTCTATGGGCTGCCTGTTTACTTTATTAGTTATTCCTTTACTGCACAGATAATTTTAGTTTTGTGATGTCTTATTTGTTATCATGGCCTTATTGTATGAGCTACTGGACATGTATCTTGACCTGTTTCCTTTTCTCTAGCGCTTATAGGGCTGCGTTATGTCGAAGTCTTTGATCCATTTGGAGTTTATCTTAGTACAAGATGAGAATCAGAGATCTGGTTTCATCCTTTTGTCTGTGGGCATCCAGTCTTCAGTAAGAACTCTTTACATATTTGTAAAGAAAAATAACAATCAGATGCATCTGCAAGGGTTTCTATCTCAGTATTTTATTCCACAGTTTACATGCCTGCTTTTGTGCCAGGACCATGTGGTTTTTATCACAATGGCTCTTCAGGGTAACTCAGAAGGAGGGGTGGAAATACCTCTAGCATTATGCTTTCTGTTCAGGAGTGCTTTGGCCTTCTAAGGTCTGTTGTATGTGCAAATGGAATTTTAAGATCTTTCTGTTTATATCTGTGGAGATGATTCAGGGGTTTTAGTTGGGATTGCACTGAATCTATAGAATGTTTCATGTGATGCCTGTTTTCCCAGTATTTTTTCTCTTCCAATCTAAGCACATGAGAGATCTTCCCAATATCTAGTGTCTTTTGAAGTTACTCTCTTGAGTGTTTCAGAGTTTCATTGTGGAGGTCATTTGCTTCCTTGGTTAAGTTTAGTGTGTGTGTGTGTCTGTCTGTCTGTCTGTGGTAATTTTGAGCAGCTTCCTTTACATCATTTCTTCCTTGGCATCATTATTGCCACTAGATAGGAAGGCCACAGACTTTGGTACATTGATCTTATGTGCTGCCACTTTGCTGAAAGTTTTCATTAAACTTTTCAGATATAAAAGGCTATAGGTGGCATCTCTGAGGCTTCGAGAAAGAATCATATCCTTTGTAGATGGCAGTGCTTTGACTTCCTACTTTCTGATTTTTATCTCCATCTTGGTGTCCTTGTGTCCTTGGTGCCATCTTGAATGAAAGCAGGAGTGGACAGTTTTGTATTACTCGTGATTTTAGTGACTCTAAGGATTCGCCTCACCACTGTGCCTGTCTCTTTGTCTCTTCAGCTATGATGTGAGCAGCTCTCCTCCTCTATGCATGCCTTTGCACCATGATATGTGTACCTTGCTCCACACCTAAAAGCAGAGAGCCAGCCGGCTATGGACCAAAACTGACAGGCAAAAGCAAATGTTTCTCTTTAAGTTGATCCACTCAGGCATTTTGCCATAGTGATGAAAAGAAAGACCACAACATTCTTGGTAATTTTTTGTTTGTTTCAACACAAATGGAACTTATTACTTTTTCTGAGATATTAGGTTTTTACTTTATTATATCAGGAAAGGAGGAACTCCTTCCACTTGCAAGAAGATTGAGCCATTTGAAACTCACTGTTTATAAGAAGTCGTATTTCTTTCCTGGACTGAAAATTAATGTATAATTACCTTTGGAAAGCATTTTGCGTCAATCATCATGTGCAGGAAGTAATATCCTCTTTGAGATGTAAAATAGGTCTAAATGCATTATATCTAGTTTGTTCTGCAGTATCCTATGGCAGGATTTTAATTACTTGCACTTACTAAACCAACAAAATGAGGAAAAAAAATAAAAATCATAACAGACAAACTAAAAAAGAAAATCAATTTGGTTTTCCTGTTTAAAGCTCCCACTAGGTAACTCTGTGGAGAGATCCCTGTAGGGAACCCTGTTGGTTTTCATTATTTATTCTAAGATTTTATTCTTTTTTTAATGTCTGTAATAGCCATCCTCTCTACTCTGAATTCTTATAATCAAAACTGTATCAGTTTCTGTCAGGAGAAATGCATTTACAAAAATATAGTGAATTGACTAGCTTTTTGATTAGATACAGACAGAGAAAAATTAAGCACACATCTGTTCTACCTTTCTATGTTTCCTTAATGATATAATAATAATAGATTAAAACAACATTGAAAGCTTAGCTGTTATGTTTAAATGGTGGATTTTGTAGGAATCATTGTTATGTGTGAGTGTGTGTTTGTGTGTATGCATGTGAGTGTGTATGCATGCACATGAGAACCTGCATACATAAGCATCCAGGTTTGTGGATGTGCACTCATGTGCTTACATGCAGAGCACATTAACAGTCCTGCTCTATTGCCCCCATGTTACTTTTTGAGGCAGGGTCTCTTGCAGATCCTGAGGCTCTCTGCATTGGCTAGGCTGGATAGCTGTGAGCTCCCCAGTTCACCTGTCTCTACCTCATGATGCAGATGTTACAGGCACACATGGCCACTCCTGACATTTGCATGAGTACTGGGGATTTGAATTTGGGTCATCTTACTTCTAAGATACACATTTTTATCTAATGAGCACTTTCTCCAGTCGCCAGAATCAACAAACCCCTAAAACAACAAAAGAAAATGTCCTTTTCTTGTTGTCTGTTTAACTAGATTTCCATTTTAAAATACCTTGAAAATTAAGGGAGAAAAAGATATGGAATAGCTAACCCTAAATATCATCAACCTGCTTAATTCTCTCCAAATAAAAGATTATTCAGTTCAGCTTTTTTTTTTTTTTCAGACATTTCCACCAAGTATACTTGCACCAAATCTAAGTAGGAAGCAGTTTTGCTATGAAAGGGGGCACAGTGCTAGACACTGTTCTGACAAACTGCTATGCAGCTCCTTTTCAGAGATGAACTAGTACAGTGACCCCTTTGAATTACCTCACATTCACTCTCCATAGATACAAAGTGAATAATTTAGCATTGTAATGATTTAGATTGCTCTGAAATCTAGAAATTTAGTCAAATAGAACAGCGTATCATTTTATAACACAACCCGAGTCAGAGAGTGTCAAGTCAATGAATCTTTTACTCAAGACTGTGTTCTGAACAGCAGCAATCAATTCTGTATCCTCTGAATAATGCTTATAGTTTTTTCTCTTAGGTATCTATGGTTAATCCACTTGCATTTAAAAATTCCATTTGTATCAGTAATGAAAAATAGGGCTGTAGATGCTTTCATTTATGTCTGGTGTGTATTGGCCACTACATTGAATTGTTCTTAATGGGCCAGATCATGTGACTCCAAAGAGAATGAAATAGTCTACAGTGACTTAGACAGTATACCTGGATAAAATCCTCAGAAGCCAGATTTCTGGGCTTATGTAGTAAGAAAACAAATGAACAAACAAACAATAATGGTAACAAGAGAATTGGTCTCACAGAGGGTGAAAAATAAGGACTGATGTCAAGGCTTTCCTCTGACCTTCACACATGGGCCATAGCATACACAGGACTGAAAAACAAGAATGAAAAAAATGTCTAGGATAGGGAGATAAATCAGTTAATAAAGATCTTGCTGTGTAAGCATGATCCCAGAGTATGGATCCTCAGTACCTGTGCTCACAAGGAAAGCAATTAATAAAGAGGCTCCAGATCCTTCCATACACCACAGAGAAACCATGAGCCAATGAGCAATCACTACAGAACCTTCCAGATACCACAGAGCAAACACATGACAGTGAGCAATCACTACAGAACCTTCTAGATACCACAGAGCAACAAGACAGTGAGCAGTCACTACAGACCCTTCCATACACCACAAAGCAAACACAAGACAGTGAGCAGACCCTTTATTCAGCAGTCCCTGGCCAACACTAAACAAACTCAGTAGTATCTTATTGGGCTCATGTTGCTTTGTCGAGATTGAGGGTGGGGGGGGTATTATTTGTTTGTTTGTTTACTTGTTTGTCTTCCTGGCCTTCTGAAAATCCAGGAGCCTGAAATTTATGGAAGGAAATGCATTTCATCAAACCTGACTTTTCTCATTTTTATTTTAAATTAGCATAAAAGATACTAGGTCAAGCTGGGACATTCAATCAAACTATGTCTCAGTAGGTGCCTTGTGTCCCCCTCTGTCCCCCTGCTACCCCCCGTTTTCCAATTTGTCTCTTTCATGATCCATGCGTCCCCTTGCCCTGCCTCCTTCTTCCCACCTCCACTTTCCTTCCTCATAACCCGTTCTTACCCTCTCTTGGTGTTTTCTAGTTTGTGAGACCACACAGACAGACACACACACACCCCTACATTACATATGGGTTAGGATCTGCAGATGAGAGAGAATATGCTGGGTTTGTTGTCATTTTGGTTGGGTGGTGGTGGTGTTGTTTTTCCTGACTTTCAGTCACCTCATGAAACCTTCTGTGTCCATCCATTTTCCTAAAACTTTTATGATCTCATTTTTCTTTATAACTATACATTGTTCCTTTTATTTAAAAAAATCTACCTTTGGATGTTGCCCAGGAACAGCATAATTGTGTCATGGAGTCGTTCTATTTTTAATCTTTCAAAAATCTCCACACTGATTTCCATGAAGACTACATTGGTTCATAGTCCCACTATCGGGGGGAAAAAGAAGCACTCTAAAATATATGGATCTGATTTCATTCTTCCATGGTGTTTTTGTCCAGCATTATTAAAGACACTCTTTTTCCTACCATATGTTTTTGACACCTTTGTCAAATGTTAGGTAGACATAGCTATGTATGGGTTCTCATAGCTATGCTGGCTTATATATGGCTTCTCATAGCTATGCCAGCTTATGTATGGGTTCACATCTTGTTTCCATCAGTCTGCCTGTCTTCAGGCAGACTTTGCTGGTTGCTAAAGCTCTGTACTACATTTAGAGACTGTGTACCATGATACCCCCATCTGTGTTCTTTATCCTTGGCATTGCTTTGGTGTTTATTTTTGTGGATCCATATGAATTCCTGGATTATTTTTTTCTTGGTTTTATGAAAAATAACATTGGCATTTGGATGGGAATTGTATTGCATCTGTAAATTACTCTTGGTGATATAGCTATTTCCATGCCATTGATTCTGCCAAATTCATCTTTGCTTTATTTTTTGCAGTGTCCTGAAGCTTTCCCTTTCTTGGTTATATTTATTCATGTGTACCTTATTGTTTTGAAGCTATTATATTTTTCCTAATATCTAATTTGTGAGTTAATTGTGAAAATATATGAAGACTACTGAACCTGCCATTTTATGGAAACATTTTAATATATCTATGAGGGGATTTTAGGTTCTAAGGAGTCTTTTAAATATAGAATCATGCCATCTTCAAAGAAGAACAGCTTGATGTCTTCTCTTATTTCCAATTATTTTGCGTGTTTCTCTCATCTTATTGTTCTATCTATGACTTCAAGTATTTGAATAAGAGAGTAGAGAATGGACATCTGCAGCCCATCCCTGGTTCTGGAGGCAATGCTTTTAGTTTTTCTCCATTTGGTATAATTTCAGTTATGTTGTGATGGTTTGAATAAAAACATATATATAACAGCCATAGGGTTTTTTTGAATTTTGATCCTCAGTTGGTAGACCGTTTGAAAGGATTGAGAAGTGTGGCCTTGTTTGAGAGGCTGTATCACTGGGAGTGAGCTTTGAGGTTTAAGACTAATTACACCATCCCCAGTGTCTCTTCCTCTATGCTTTGTGGTTGTATCTCAAGATATGAGCTCTTAACTAATACTCCAATGCCCTGCCTGCCTGCCTGCCTGCTTTCAGGCTTCCCCCACCATGATTCATGTTCATGGACTCTAACTATCTAAAGCCATGAACCCCACACTAAATATGTTCTTTTGTAAGGTGCCCCGTCACAGAGTTTTATCACAATAGATAAGTAGTTGAAAAAGTATTTCTTTTTTACAGGCATACTCCATCCATTTCTGCTGTGACTTTGGTCATGAAGGCTTGTGTAACATTTCACATTCTGTTTCTGCATCTATCAAGATTTATCTATCTTCATAATAAGATTTTTGTGTGTTGAACCAACCTTGCATCCTCAGGAAGATTTATGTTCTTTTGAGAATTTTTGCATTTATTGGCCCGTGGTTTTCTTGTTTTTGTTGCTGCTGCTGCTACTGCTGTTGTTGTTGTTGTTGTTGTTGCAGCAAAATGTTGGGTTTTGGTAAGAGGATAACTTTTTTGTGGAATGGGTTTAGTAGTGTTTCTTCACTTTTTGTTTTATAGAACAAACTGGAAAATGTTGGCATTAGACTCAGGAATAACTTTGAAGAAAATAGAGAGGCTTTTCTATTTCAAATCTTCACCTTTGAAGGGAAGGGCTAGGTTTGTTGAAAGCCTTTGTGGGACACACTTGGTTACATGAGATATGACACTATATCCCTAATGTAGCATTTGTCCCTTCTCTTGCTGGGCTTTGCCTGCTGTGTAGTCTGTCTTTCTCCTCAATGAAATATAATCTCTGTCCTTGTCTTTGAAATTCCTTTACTTTGACTCTAATCT
Source organism: Rhynchomys soricoides (assembly GCA_019843965.1). Lineage (NCBI taxonomy): Eukaryota > Metazoa > Chordata > Mammalia > Rodentia > Muridae > Rhynchomys > Rhynchomys soricoides. The sequence continues at coordinate 8,029,790 of JADRCH010000082.1, forward strand.
GGGACCTCCCAGAGACAGAATCTGTGTATTCTTTTTAGACAAAATACCTTGCTTTTCTATGCATCAATTCCTGTGAGTTAAAAAATACTTTCTTTAATTTAAAATATAATATGAATGGGCAGAAGTCTTTGAAAGATTAAGGAAGTCAGGTACGATAGTCCAGGCCTGTTAGTTCAGCACCAGGAGGCTGAAGGAGAAGACTGTGAGTTGAAGGCCACCCTGGGGTACAAAGCAAGACACTCTCTACCTTGAAAAGTGAATTACAGAAGACCTACAAAAGGAGGGTAGAGGTCACAGGTTCTTCCCGCTCCATTCATATTGCACATCAATGCCTAATAGAGCAGAATGAAGCCACTCTTCAAACATAGTGCTGATGGGGTGATGGTTTCCTCTCTCACACTGGTTCTAAATATTAGATCAGCACCACAGATCAGCACCACTTCTAGCAGTGCCACCACAGCATTTCTTGTGGGAGTCCTGCTCTAGGGCTCCTGCTAACAATAGTATTTGTATTTTAAATAAACTTATTACTGGTGAGAGCTTAAGCTCAGGACACTGTTTCTTTTTGTTTACAGTCAGTCATCTTCAATTCATTTGTTTTAGATAAATATTAGTTATTCTCTCATTTCTTTTTGCCCTGGCTAAACCTACATGATGCTAAAGTATCCTGCAGTGATGTAAGAAATATAGTCAAACAAGGTCGTGGTTTTTGGTGTTCATGACAATGAGCAAGCGCCATTGTTGAATTTTCAAAATGTTGAATAAATCCTCTTGTAAAACAGTGCAAACCAGAAGCTATATGTTCAAGTTAGTGAAACTAAGAGAAATATTCTATGGCCATAGAAGGAACAGTCAATGGCATCCAATGTAGTATCTTATACCAGTCTTACAATGTTTGTATTAACTTTATGAAGTCAGGATAGTTTTGATGGTATTATTGTTCTTTCCTGTGTGTCTGATGCATAGACAAGTGGATAACACTTGCCTATGTATAATGAGTATGTATATATGTAATATGTATACGTGCACATGTGTAAAATATGTATATACATGTGTATCATATATGTAATAGTAGTATTTATTCATACTATGTCTATTAACTTCGTACATTAGTGCAGCCATCATTACAAAATCACACAGAGTATTTTCACTATAAAAAAACCTCAGTACGCTTACTTACATGTAAGCATCTGATAAATGAACACATAACAGGAGTTACTGTCGGTTTTGATGAAACACACTTACTTCATGTCATCTCTCACTCACCTACACACATTCTGAATCTTAAGCCAATGTATTCTTTTTCACATTGGAATTCATTATTAAATACATTATTAAATACATACTCTCCACTATTCAACATGAAATGTCTTTCTCTCAAAGAACACATTATATAGGTCATATTACTTAATGGTTAATGTTTATTTCTTCAATTTTAAAATACTTATTGACTAAAAACCTTTATTTATAGGATTTTGTGGTTAACCTTATTCTGATTTCATACATTTTATGTTTCACTTCTATGCTATAAATACAACTAGAATTTATTAAACACTTTTTTAGAGAATGTTAAAGGAAATCATGGAGATTTTCCATGGGCCTCATCCTTCATGCCTTAGCCAGTGTTATCAATATAACCAACCTCATGGTGTATTCTATACTGTTGAGCCACTATGAAATATGGTTATCACCTAATTCCAGAATTTACATTATGACTCACTCTGTGACTAGTGCATTCTATGTATTTAAACAATGTGTGTTCCTGCAGCTTCAACATGCTAAGCTGGACCAGCCCTCCCAAGAATGCCAATTAAAGAGATGAATGGTGGAAAGCAGACT
>JADRCH010000082.1:8031638-8091062 GCA_019843965.1 Rhynchomys soricoides
AGCAAATAGAGGGGAGGCAGCAACACTCCTCCCGCCCTGAGTCTGCTGTCTAGCTGCTGTCATGAGATTTAGGTTCAAATAGAGGACAAAAAATATTCATAATTGTCTTAGGGTTTTACTTCTGTGAACAGACACCATGACCAAGGCAACTTTTATAATGACAACATTTAATTGGGGCTGGCTTACAGGTCAGAGGTTCAGACTATTATCACCAAAGTAGGAATATGGCAGCATCCAGGCAGGAATGGTACAGGAGTTGCTGAGAGTTCTATATCTTTATCTGAAGGCTGCCAGAGAAATACTGGCTTCCAGGCAGGTAGGATGAGGGTCTTAAAGCCCATGCCCACAGTGACACACCTACTCCAATAGGGCCACACCTTCTAATGGTGCTACTCCCTGGGCTGAGCATATACAAACCATCACAATAATTAAGTAATCTTGGTCAAGGTGTGATCCAACACATCACTGACCCATCATTATTTCAGTTCCTGGGACCCTCACAGGTGGTCAGATGGACTGTTAATCCTTGAAATGGGCTCATCACCACAGAGGACTGATCTAGTTTCTGGATAAGTACTTCCATTGCATACCGCTTTATTCTCTCAGACAATTCCCCTCATATGTAGAGGAGTCTGACATCTCTGTGCTCTTGTTCCTCCTGGAAACTGATGCTGGCTCAAGACAATGACCTTTTCTTGGCCTTCACTCTTGAAGGGAGATGAGGTAAGTTAGACACTCCTTGAGTGGTGAAAATTTCCATGATGAGTCAAGCAGAGCATGACCCATAGTAAAAGACTCATGCAAAATGAAGGAGGAGATGCCAATCAATCTGTCATTCATTTTAAGTTGTTTTGTAGCTCATATGAGGACCCGGATCTCATTCACCCTTAGAAAAATATGTTTCTAACTGTCTGATTCAGGTATAATGATTTGTGTACAACATTTTAATGTCATGCTTTCCTTACCCAATCCCTAGAATATACTCTTTGCTTTTAGTATTTATGTTTTTGTTGGGTCCAGAATGCAATGTAAAGTTGCCCTTATGTATCTATAAGCCACATATTATGTATTTAACCAACTACAAAAACATCATTTAGGTTGAACATGTATAGACAAACTAGTGTAGCAGCTATCTGCATATCGCATGCATTGTATTGGTGATCATTAGTCATGTAATGATGGTTCAAGTCATTTGGCAGGAGGTGAATAGATGAAATGCAAATGCTATGACATTTTGCACAAAGAACTTGAAAATCCACAGACTTTGCAATTCCCAAGGAGTTCTAAAACCATCTCCATGGAAACCAAAGGACAATGGAGTTATTCAGTATGCAGCCGTTTCAAGTTGACTTCCTTCATAAAAATCTAAGGTTGTTCCACCGTTTCAGGGTTAGCTATATCATTTCTTTTTATCACTGAATAGTACTTCAGTGAGTGCATATGTTGCTGGGATGTCACTCTGGTTCTTCCCTGCTCCCTAGTCCTTGTGTTCTCCATCAAATTAATCCAAATGAGACACAGAGAGCTTGGTATAGAAAGCAAGCATAGTTATATAGAACACTAGAAACACACTAGAAAGGGAAGAGAGCTAGAAAGAGCAATAGTCTAGAGAGCACTATGCCAGCCTACATGTTTAGTGGGCTTTACACTATTTATTCAGGTCTCTAGAACAGACAGCATCCCTGACAGAGGGTTCTTTCTAGATATTGATGGCCACATATGGCTGCTGGTATGTGCATTGTCTTAAGGGAGAGAGCAATACTTCTCTTTGTTCTTTATCAGAACACCTTGCCTTGATAGTAATCTTATGATCTTTTGAACACTTGAGGATGTTTCTCTGCTGCAGTCAGAGATGGGACCCAGATCCCATTCTTTTGTCCAGTGATCAAAAAGATCACCCTTCCTCTCCTTTTCAGTTCCTGGTTTTACCTTCAAGCTTCCTAATATCTGAATAGTTTCTTAACAGATGTACCACAGTTTATTTTCCAAAAACCATCTGAAAGACACCCTTGTAATTTCTAAGTTTTTAGAGTTCCAATTCACAGAAAATTTAATGACAAAACTGTACCAAGAATACAGATTTCTGTCAAAGACATTAAGAATTATTGCAATTTTACATCAATGTAAAATGTTGGATCCATAGAATTACAAGGGCTGAGGGATAGGACAATTGCACATGTCTGTGGGACCATGAAGCATTTAGGAGAAGGACAAGGAGTTGACTATTGCTACTCATTAAAATGCTACCCACATGCCAGCAGGTCCCAGGTGCTAGAAATTGAAATGAGCTAGGAGCTTCAGCACATAGAGCTTTGAAGCTTCAGGATCAGGTTGAGAATAGAAATCGGGGTGGAACACAGTCACCAGATAGTACCAAAGGCCCACAGCAAGACTATCTGTAAAAAAGGCCTGCAACAAGAACTGTAAGAATGTGGCTCACGAGCAAACTTGAAAGTGTGGTCTACGTTGGGTCACGTGGGACCAGGGCAGGGAAAAGAACTGTTCTGTTTTAAAGAAGAGTCGTTAATAGTTTTAATTATGCATTGTTTTATGTCTAGGTGACATTGTTCTCTTAAATGTGCCCAAATGAAGTCTTTCTTCCTTCCTACTTTTCTTCATGCTTTTCTTCCTTCCTTCTCCATTCTTGCCCTCCCCCCCCCGTCTCCATCTTCTTTATCTCCACCTCCCTCATCTTCATATCCATCTTTAACTCAAAGCAGCAGCCATTTTTCTTCTGACATATGTGGAATTCAAGTGTACTTCCTTTGGATTCCTTTATACATGGAAGAGCATAGGAGAGAAAGGGTAAGGGGTCATGTGGATGAAACTTCTCACACATTCTTTTGAAACCTGACTCCCACGAGATCACAAGTTCACACACACCCTTCAATATGCCTTTCACGTTGCTGACCTCTCATTGGTTCAGAAACTGTATAGATGGTTTTGTCCCATGTTTTTTATGTTTGTTTCTTTGTTTCATTGTCTGTGCTTTTCATGTGACAGTCAGGGAAAATATTGCTAAGACCAGTACCAAGAACTTCCTCCCATATGATCTTCTGGTTTCAAGTTTTATATTCAAATCTTTCACCCACATTAAATTTTGTATAAGATAACCCAATAAAAATGATCGAGTGGCTCAAAAAGAGCATTCTTCAAAGAACAAATGGACAATAGCTGCCCAAAGCAGATGTTCAGCTAACCATCACATGGACATAAGTCAAGGTCACCATAAGAAATTACCTTCACCATTTGAGGATAGATTTTATTTTTAAGATATTTTCAAGGGAAAATGGAGTGTTGGTGAGGTTGTACAGAAAGCAGAATAGTTACAGATCCTGTGAATGAGATAAAAATATGTAGATACTATAAAAAACATGGGAGGAAGTTTTCCAAAGCATTTTAAAATAAGCACTGCTATGATCCAACAATTTTGCTTTTAGACATCCTTCAACCACAGGTAAATCATAATATCAAAGAGGCATGTCTACTTCACATTGATTTCCGTTATGGGAACAATGAAAACATTTAACCACACAGAGACCATATAATAAAGGTAAATGTAGCAATGTTTAGCATGCAGATACGGAAGGTGGGAAAAATACTTTTATAAGAGATGTTACCATTTGAAAACTATTTTAGCTTTATAATTTTTAGGAAAAGAGGAAGAACTCAAATTAGTACTCATTTCTCTCTGATAATATACACTTTATATCAAAACTGTCCTTCAACGATTAATATTATTATATTTTAAGGGGTACAGTTTTTTTAGGCTTCATTTATTTGGGGGTCTCTGCAACCTTGAAGGAATTAGTCAAGCATTTCTCATTCAACTTGTCTTTGAGTTGGGTATCACTCTGAGTGTTGCACCGACCTTTCCGCTCTGTGGGATAATACGCAGTCATTGTATCTTGGAAACTACCAAATCATCCCCAATGCAACCTGTAAATTGTACACTGCTAAAGTAAGGTATTGGGATCTACAGCAACTTCTACAATGCTTTAACCACATGCCTGCTTTGTTTTTGTTTTTTGGGTTTGTTGATGTTGTTTTGTAGCTCTTGAATTAATAGTACCAGTGAGAATTTTAGAGGGTTTTTTTTAATACTCCCACAAATTAATTAAATATCTTGAATTGGATCAAATATAGAGGCTTCCTAATACAGACCTTTGACTTCAATCAAATCTTGTGGAACACTGTCCAGTAAAAAGTGGGAGGCAGGGGTGAGGAGTTTTAGTCTGTTTAGTTAGTAAAACACACGATTCCATGCAGGCAATGATTTTCTAGTTTATTATTTTTTGATATATTTTATTTACTTATATAATAACTAAATTTGCTGTATTTAAACATATATTTTATAGTTAAAGATTTTGAAATTTTATAAACTTATAATCACTAATCTAATATTATGCAATTAATATGTAAAAGAGTGAAGCCAAACCTCTGAATTCGGTACCTTCTGTACCTCTGCCATATCTACCTACAAAATGTCAAAATTATAATGCGATTTGGAGGCCCCTCTTACATTTTGTGTGTTTTATGTGACTATTGGGATTTTATTATTATTGTAAGCATAAATCTCTCAGGGAGAACGAAAGTCCTGAACTATGGGTCGAGGCTCCTTTCCCTATCCATCCATGGACACTGCAGTCAGACATTCACAGTGTTTGGTGATCGACTTTCTCTTCTCTGCAAGTCCTCCGTGTTGGGAGGATCTTTGGGAATCTCACTAGAAAGACCTGAGAAGTGAAGAAGGCAATGACTGAGACAGCTGTAAAAGAGAACTGCACTTTAATGAGACAGGCTTCCAGTGTCTGGCCAACAAAAGTTAGAGATCAATCAAGCAAACAAAACATTTCACGATAATTGGCAGTATCTCCTAGTTTGCACTGTTATACAAATTTCTTCCAAAGTCAAGATTGCAATTTTTCTTGTAATAAGGGCAAAAATATAGCACAGGCTGGACTCTTAAGCCAGTGCATTTTTTAATAGAGCAGAAAGTGGGTCAGTTTGATATTTGAAACAATGTTATTTCTAGATGTCTCAACATTTTCAAATATATTGCTCTCTCAAATACTTCAGAGATGTATCCCAGAAGGAGCATTTAATCTACAGAAAATTTAACCAGGATGTTAGCACGCACCAATAATCCCAGCACTATTGAGATCAATTCAAGGAAGCATGGGCTGCACTATTTGTCTGTCTGTCTGTCTGTCTGTCTTGAGACAGTTCTCATCTAGACCAAATTGTCCATGATAACCTTGAGCCTCTGATCCCCCTGCCTCTACTTCTCAAATCTGAGGATTGCAAGCATGTACAGCTGTGCTGCCTTGCATGGATTATGTATTGAAGATTTGGTTCGTTTAATGAAATAGAGTTGGTGTTCTAATGTAGACTTTAACTGTGAATGTAAAGAGAGAGGGACACATAGAAAGACACACCCAGAGTATGGCTGTGAGTTTCTCCAGGAAGATTCCCACTGTGGGTGTAAACATCAAGGAGACCTGAAAAATCACTATGCATTACTAGAGATATTGGGATCCCCTATTGCAGTTCTTAGTCTTATTAATAAAAAAAATTACCACAAAGAGAGCTCAAAGTCACTTTCATTGAGTTTAAAAAGAAAAAATAGAGAACAGACAAGCTGTAAATCTTAGCAAGTTCCCAGAAGAGAAATATGGAACAGAACCAAAGGCAAATGCCTTGTGGTTTGGAGTTATGCCTGTGTGGGGGCCAGCCACATGCTCAATAAGGAGCTACAAGGGGAAGGAGAGCCTCAGCAAAAAAGTAAAGCTCAAGTTATTAAGGAAAGCAAACACTTAGAAAAGAAGGTGAAACAGTGACTTTTCAGTCACTGTTTTCTGAGCAATGCAGTAAAGCAGGCAGACTTACAAAGCCCTCTCAGCTACTGTGCTAGAGAATGGGAATTCTGGGAAAGAGCTTTATGTTAGCTCATTAAAATGCTAATTATGCCTCCTATCACTTTAGCTTAGCTGTGGGTGTACCCACCTTTCTGAGGGGTTATCCCTTAATCAGGTTGCTGACCTATCCAACTGAAATGTTAGGTCCCCACCAAGACCGTCCATTCTCTGGACTTCTGGAAGTTTGGGGCCTCCAATCAGAACAGAACCAAAGACATTTTCAGCTTTAGAGGTAACCACAGGTGTCATTCAGGGAATCAGGACACTGGCCGAAGCTGACCTCATACTCTTGGGTGGGGTTCTGAGACATAGCAGTTGGGGTGCCCCTTTAGGGGACCTCAAAAGGGCATCATGCTTATGTTTGTATAACAACCAGCTGTAGGAAGGAAAGGAATTCTTGACTAATGCCTACACTAGAAATGTGAGGGAGAAGTAAAGACCAGAGTTATTGGCATTGCAAGACTTGTGCAGGAAACCAGGAGAAGCCAAGATGTAGAATGTGTTTTACCAGTCCAAATCAAAGTCCATTAGAGTCTCCTGAAAAGTTCACAAAGCATCCCTCCTCTAAAGCTGTGTTCTCCCTCCGTTTTCCTTTAGAATCTAAGGCTGAACTAGAGCGTGTTAAACTGAGGATCTGCTTTAGATACTTCAGTAGCTGTTGGAACCGCTAGAATCACACTGAGAAGTCCCTCCAGATGGCTTCTAGAGAGGAAGAGAAAGGATACACTTAATCATCATTTGATTTTAAGTTAAAATAACAATAGATCTATCTCTCTTAGTAGCAAGTAGACACTGCAGTGTTGGATTGAATCAATGTCATGGGATCTTATATGTGGGACTCTCTTAATCAATATCATTATTGATGGATTTAAGTCTAAAATTTGGGGACCGTAATCCCTCAGACTATTATAGAAACATACCAATTACTTGAATCTTTGGTTATACTTTCTTTCTAGGTATTTAGGTTCAGGAAATTGGAGAAAACTAACCATCTCTTTACTGCTAAAGCCAGTTGAGTGTCTGGTCCTCAAGGGGGAGCAGGCTTGGAAGGAGCCCCTAGCTCACTTGGTTTTCCATTTAATAGTTATTCCATCTGAGTGAGAATGAGTTAAAGGGGTGCTTGGCTGTAGTTTCAATTACAAACACTGAGGAAATTTTTCTATGCTGTAGAAACAAGTTAGAGTCTACCCAGTGAGGTCTCCATGGACTCCTTGCACAAGAGCATAGGTGGCTCCCAAGAATTACAGGACAATTTTAGAGATGCTGCTCCAGTCCTCTTGGTTCTAGTTAACCTTGGAAGGCAAGGGCAAAATATTCTCCTGTTAAACCCCTTTGTCCATATTAGATAGACCTCCATCTATGGTCAGTACACACCCAGGAGGAGGTCAGTTACACCAGTCCTGGGATTTTTAACCACTGTATAATATTTAGATAAAACTTGCACAAAAACCCTAAACATTTGGAGATGAACTTTAATTAGAAATATATTATCTTTTAATCTGGTCCTCGTAGATGTTGCTATGAGCAGAGCAATAATTTAAGGGAATTCCACTAATTTAAGTAGGTTGAACTTTGACCTTAGAAGTTTTAATATCATGTATTATATAATCCCTAAACTTCATCTTGAATGTGCCTATAAGCCTGACTTCTAACTTTGTGCCTTGACTAAGATCACATCTTTGGCTTTATCTATGTTCTTGTTGCTTCTCCTTATCTGCTGTTTGCACTCACTCAAAATCAAAAGCAAGGCTACTGTAGATCATTCTCTGGACTCTACAAAGAATGAAAAGATAATTTACTGCCTTATATTTTCTTTGGGTATTTCCTGGGAACTTACAAAGCATCATAATGTGATAATATGCACAGAGACAATATTATGTGTATACACACACACACACACACACACACTGGATTCAAATTTCTTTTACTAAGATGCTAACTTTGTTAGTCTCCCTATGTCTCATGGTAACATAAAAGAACATAAAATGAAAGGGAGTCAGTAAGTAGGAAAGGAAATTTGTTGAAAAGATGTAAGAATGATGGTCTTTTTGGGTAAAGAAGGATTTCTGCATGAAAAGACTGTGTTCTATGGACTGAGCTTTAAGTCAACCTGTGCTACACAGTGAGACACCACCACAAAAGAAATTGCCATATATGGTTACTGTTAATACAGTTCCATTTAAATATGTCTTTGATATATACCCTAATGTGTTCTACAGGTGTTTAATAATATAATGTTTTAATAATAAAGTTATTAAAGAAATTTCTATGTATAGGAATATAGAAAACAAAAAGTGTTAATGATAGGAATTCCCAATTAAAAGCAAGTTATAGAACTAGAGAAAAGTTATATTTTAAAGAAATGATCTAATGGCTAACATTATTTCTATCTTTTCTACTAAATATTTCTTTTTCCATATAAGATGATAACACATCTTTAAATTTTTTTCTATTTTTTGTAGCTAGCTTCTGAGATTTTCATGGAATATTTAATCTTGTAAACTCACCGAATTTGCCAACATTCTTCTACTGCGACCATGTTCTGAGGAACTTTATAACCCTGGGAAATGGGTGTCCTATTCCTCCACCATGTTGGGAGTGTCATACACTCCTGTAGAGGTGTCATTTATGATATCAACAACATGGGCAGAGAGTCCCAGTGTCTTGTGATTCCTAAAGCAGAGGCTGCTTCATTTGTACCCTATAGCTGACATTTTCCTCGAGCCAGGTAAACACTCAGACGATGTCATAAGCTCAGGACTGGAGACTTAAAATAGCACGTGGTTGATAACCTCTTTCACGTAGTCAGCTTCTAGCATCACTGAGAATTGAATGCCAAAAACCCATATAGACATTTTCCAGTAAACATTAGCAAAAACCAGCTGTCATTTACTAAGTGGCATTTCAGGTAGAGGATTACCTTTTTTATCCCCCACTAAGTCCATCAGAATGTCATATTTATGTGTTATTTTATATTTAGGATTTTGGATCGCTATGTTCAGGAGCAAATTCCTGGTGCCAAGGTTGTGGTAGAGTCCATAGGTGCCCGTCGCCATGGCGACGCCTTCTCCCTAGAAGACTATAGCAAGTGCGACCTGACTGTCTATGCCATCGACCCTCAGACCAACAGAGCCATCGACAGAAATGAGCTGTTTAAGTAAGTGGCTTTTATTGCACTTCACCTCCATGAAAGGAACAGTAGCAGCTATAGGTGATTCTTGTTTGTGGATAACTGAAACCCTACATGGAATGGACTGAGGTCAGAAACCTCCTGGGAAACAGGAGTCTGCTAAAGTCAGGAGCCGAAACAGCACATTGAAATCTCCACGAAGGAACTCCTTACTCCTGATGCAAGAGGCTGGCTAAAGGGGGTGAATAGACTCTTAGTGAGGTGATCGACTCAAGGACTTCAGCAGGTTTGAAGGTTAGGAAGAAACTGGCCCTTCTTCCATACAACTCTATGGTAAGAGAAGAAACAAACAAACCCATCTCAGGTCCTGACTCAGAAGAGCTCAGTAAAGGAAAAACCACTGTCATGTAGTTCTACATTCTATATGATAGCTGAAGTCAAAGGAAAAAAGAAAGAGATGTGAGGATGAGAAGGAAGAGGAGGAGGAGGAGGAGGAGGAGGAAGAGGAAGAGGATGGGAATGGGCAGAGGGAGAGAGGAGGAGGAGGAGGAGGAAGGGGACAAGGAAGAAGAGCACAGAAGGAGAAAAGAAACAAAACCAGAAAGGCTGAAACCTTAGATAGAATGTTATTACACAGATTCCATTGGCTGTTATTCTAATTCTCTTCAGTCCTTATCCAATTTTTTGCTGGACTCCAGTGACACCTAGTGTTCTGAAGATCTTTGAAGAAACCTTACTTAAACTTCATTTTAATTTGAAATGTATATTGATATGTAGTCATATGTAAACACAGTTCAAGAGTCTGAACCAGACTTTAAAGGCGGGTTCATACATTTGTTTCTGACAATTGTTCTTAATACGAGTCTTCCTAGAATTTTTTAATCTACCAGCCTCCTTTATGTTCTACATAATTATGTTTTAATTTTTGTAATTGATTACAAGATTTTAGAAAAAGTATGTCTGCATTTTAAGGATGCTAGCCTGTGGTAAAGACAAAAATGATTGGGATGTAATTTAATAGCATTCATGAACAATTTAGGACAAAACCACAAAAGAACATAGAAAATGAAAATAATTTTTTGGAGAGATAAAATTGGGTATTTAGAATTTCCTTGAACTATCTGAGAAACAGTAGACATTTTAAGCCTATGAATTTTTCCTATGTACTTTATGACTTATTTGTAAGCACACACACTCACATTCCAAGACCAAAAATGCAGATATTAGCATTAAGACTACAGGAATGGAAATTTAGCTTTAGCAAAACATACCATTATGATTGTTGCTTAATGCCCAACCATGGACAATAAGATTATTCTCTCAATTTTTATTATCTGAACTCTAAACCTCTCCTCTGGTGCGCTCTCTCTCTCTCTCTCTCTCTCTCTGTGTTCTTTAGTCCAAAGATATGAAACAAAACTAGTAATAATAATTAGCAAATTTATTACCAGATCCCTGGACATAATGCCTGTCTCTGTGTTTGAACCTCATTAAAATATATATATCTTATATATCTTATAATATTATAAGAAATATACTATATATTATATATTTTATATATATCTAATATACTTTAAAATATATATCTTAATATATATGATTCAGATATCTTAATATATATAATTATACATTAATATATTTTATCTTAATATATTCTCTTTATATGTATATATTTATATATATATGTGTTTATATATGTGTGTGTGCATATATGTATGTATATATATATATATATATATATATATATATATGAGTCAGGAGAGAGAGACACAAGCATTTTAATTATCTTACAGCGTTACATAGAAATTTTTTGTGGGGGTTGTTTTGTTTTTTGAAACAGGGTTTCTCTGTGTAGCCCTGGCTCTCCTGGAACTCACTCTGTAGACCAGGCTGGCCTCAAACTCAGAAATCTACCTGCCTCTGCCTCCCAAGCGCTGGGATTAAAGGCGTGCGCCACCACTGCCTAGCCATGGAAATTTTTCGTTAAGAAAACAGGTAGATTCTATTGGCTGATGGGGCCATTGGGATTCCTTCATGGAAGGACAATCAACTGCCTGGTGGAAATCAGAGCGGGCGCTGGTGATCCTCTATCTCATCCTCCCCAGCCCAGCGATTGCCGCGTGCACCACCGTGCTCTGTTAGTATTTTCCTTTGCCTAATTAATACATGAGAACACACTCTCACACTCTTCCTCTGTATCCTGTCATGATGATAAGCCTATCTACTCAAACCTTCCTGTTTATTTACTGTGAGGGTGTTCACATCCTTTCTTCTTAAACAGTATAAAATTATCACTTGTAGTTTCTGTCAGTAACTCTGACAAAAACAACTTAAGGGGACTAAACTTAACTTGGAGAAAAGTTATTTACAATAGCAGATTATGGTCCCCTGTGGTAGACTAGTCATGGAGGCTGGACGTGGACAGAACTTGTCAAGGGCATCTACAGTTGAAAGAGACCAACCAGCACAAGTGTGCTCAGCTCACATCCTCCCTTTGTATGATCCAGGATCTCAGATCCAAAGAATGGTACCACCCAGCATAGGTAGGTGGTACCATTCAGTGTGATCAAGACAGTACTTTACTGTTGTCATTGTCAATTAATCTTGTTCAAATTACTCGGTGATGGCGGCACGTGTTCCTCGCTACCCACTCCAATGTTCTGGGTTCCCCAATGAAAGACACACACACGTGCACATGCAGCCTTATATTCTGTATGTTGTAATCAGCTCAATGGCTGGGCCACTTCCAAACCTCCCCTGGCTAACACCTCCCCTCCAATATTCCTAAGTTATTACTTACTAAAATCTATATTCTATCCTTCTTGTCCTAGACCCGGTGGGAGGCGGGGGCATTGGATCTGCTCTTCCCCAGGTCTTGCATGATTGTTATGCTCTCTCTTCTGTAGCTCTCGGGCCTGGCAACTCCTCCTTTCCCAGGATGGTGGCTCTAAATCTTTCCTCTCTCAGTCCCCTTGCCGGTGAATCTTAATGTCCCACCTCTGTCTTCCTGCCCAGCCACTGCTGGCAATTTTATTTACCAATCAAAACCAACTGGGGTCAGGGACCCTCAGCGTCTTACATGTGGATTCTCATGCAATTTTGGAAACCCAATTAACATAATACAAGCGTTAAACCAAATATACAACAGTTAACATTCATTCCCATAGACTAACCCTAACCTAAACAATCCCTCACAGCTGTGCTTGCATCCCGGGTCTCAAGTTGATAATTAATACTAATCACCACACAGTGTGCCTTTTAAATCCAGCATCTTAAAAAAGGTCTTTTTTATTAATTACTTATTTACATTCCAACCATTGCTTCCCAGTCCTTCCTCCCACAATTCCTCATCCCACTCCCCCTCCCCCTTATGTATTTTAATTTCAAATCAACTTCCCTCTTCTAATGTACTTAGTTTTTCAATCTGTCGCACCACAAAGGTTCCTGGACGGCAAACTGCTCGACATCAATAAAGACTTCCAGCCTCATTACGGGGAAGGAGGCCGCATTCTGGAGATTCGGACTCCGGAAGCCGTGACGAGCATCAAGAAGCGAGGAGAAAGCTTGGGATACACAGAAGGGGCCTTGCTGGCCTTAGCCTTCATCATCATCCTCTGCTGCATCCCAGCCATCTTGGTGGTCTTAGTGAGCTACCGACAGTGAGTATGATGAGGTCGCTGGGTGGATATTGCCCAGAAGGTATTCGGGAAGCTACCTGGTAAAGAAGCTTTGCTGTTTGCGAAATGTTGACGGCGTAACTACTCTGTCCTTGTGTTCTTCTGCTTGTGCCAAAACTACTTAACATCTGGGAAATGGTGAAGGAATTTAAATATTTTAATACCTGCAATTGGAATTAACCAAGGCACACATCGGGCCTGATATGAAGTATGAGAAATTAGTAATGTGTCCCTATCGGCAGCCATTTTAAAAAGAAAAAACAATGTTTATTAAAAGAAGTTAAGGGTACCACAAAAAGTGAATAATGGACAATTACAATAACTCTCATAGGATGCTTGATATAACAAACAGTAAAAAATAATGGTAGAAAAGCTTTCGTTATTTAAAATACCTATGGGGAAACGTACTAAGATGGCCCTAATGTTTTCTTACACTGAAACCTTTCTGTCCTAATTTCTTTCTGTTGCTGTGATAAAACACTGACCAAATCTAGCCTGGGAAAGAAAGATTATTTGGCTTACAATAATCTATAATCAAGGGAAGCCAAGACTGAAGTTCGAGGCAGGAACTGAAACAGGCAGCGGAGGAATTCTGCCTACTTGCTTCCTTCCAGGCTCATGTTTTGCTGTCCTTTCTTTGTATTTTCCTTTTTTTTATATTTCAAATGTTATCCCCTTTCCTGGTTTCCACTCCGAAAACCCCCGATCCCATCCCACCTCCCCCTGCTTCTTTGACAGTGCTCCCCACCCACTTCCATCTCACCACCCGGGCATTCCCTTACACTGGGGCATCAAGCCTTCACAGGACCAAGGGCCTCTCCTCCCATTGATGCCAGATAAGGCCATCCTCTGCTACATATGCAGCTGGAGCCCTGGGTCCCTCCATGTGTACTCTTCGATTGGTGGTTTAGTCCCTGGGAGCTCTGGTTGGTTGATATTGTTGTTCTTCCTATGGGGTTGCAAACCCCTTCAGCTCCTTCAGTCCTTGCCCTAACTCCTCCATTGGGGTCCCCATCCTCAGTCCGATGGTTGGCTGTGAGCATCCGCATCTGTATTTGTTAGGCTCTGGCAGGGCCTCTCTGGAGACAGCTGTATCAGGCTCCTGTCAGCATGCACTTCGTGGCATCCACGATAGTGTCTGGGTTTGGTGACTGTATACAGGATGGATCCCTAGGTGGGGCAGTCTCTGGATGGCCTTTCCTTCAGTTTCTGCTCTACACTTTGTCCCCATATCTCCTTTAGACAGGAGAAATTCCGGGTTATAATTTTTCATTCGACTGTTCCTCAAAGGAGTGTACCAGGTTCTTATACCGGGACAAATCAATATTTTTCCAAGTAAGGAAACAAGCCCTTACAAACATTAGGTCATCCTCAAGTTTCCATAGTCTTATTGGGATTGAAATTCACAGCTCCATTTTTGACCGCAAGCTTTTCTTTTTCCCTTCTGTTCAGTTACTTATTTCTTTGTGGCAAATGTTTTAGTAACTTGTAAGTCTGCACCGGTAATAATGAGGGGCTACACATTCACTCACTGTATTGAAGTCCTTCCTGCTACTATCTCATTAACTGTGTCATGATGAGCTTATTCAGTAAACTCTCATAATTTACAGCAAATCACATTATAAAGCCATTAGCACAATATTTCTAATATCACTTTCTCTTCTTGCATACTGCTTTCCAAAACAGGTTTAAAGTGTAAGTATAATTATGAATATTTTGCACAGGAATGTATTTGATAGAAAATGAGAGAGCACATATTATATCAATCAAGTTTATTTAGCGTTTGAGATTTTGAGGTGGGGAGGAGCCATGTGCATGTGCATGTGTGTTTGCATGTTTAAGCTGATTTTAGACAACTTGTTACATAACACTAATAGGCAAGGTAAGGTATGTTCTAATCATTTCTAAAATTTGATGACTTAATTTTACAAAAAGAAATACTGTCTGTGACATTTAAAACCCTTGATCACCTCCAACACTAACATCCTGGCCATTAGTAAAAGTGAGATTAATTTGAAAATAGTGTGAATTCTACTTTTTCTTCAAGGGACAAATATTTTCTACATATTTAACATGAGAACCAATTTATTAGCTCAAATATTTGTGTATAATTTAAGTAGGTCTCCTGATAACAGAACCTCGTTATTAAGACAATAGCTTATTTATTGATTGTGGTTTCCAAACTGAGTCTTACAAGACAAACTTACTCTACTCAAGACGCCAGGCTGAGTGCACAAAGACCGCAAGAATTCAGTCTGCCATGCCTGC
This sequence comes from Rhynchomys soricoides, assembly GCA_019843965.1. Classification (NCBI taxonomy): domain Eukaryota; kingdom Metazoa; phylum Chordata; class Mammalia; order Rodentia; family Muridae; genus Rhynchomys; species Rhynchomys soricoides. Next base: position 8,046,632 of record JADRCH010000082.1, read on the forward strand.
AGCCAAGCCTGCAGCTCCTGTACCTGCTGCACCTCCGCCGCCGCCACCGCCGCCACCGCCACCGGGAGCACATCTCTATGAAGAGCTGGGAGAGAGCGCCATGTGAGTAGCAAGGGAGGACAACTGTGTGAGTGGAGTGGATTCTGGGAACAAAGTTAGTTCCAAGCTCATGCAGAAATACTGCTGTAAGCCCATTACAGCCTGTTGTCTTATTATTAAGTCTAAAATAGCTGAGAACTCAAGAAAAAAATAAAAGGAAATTTTACAGAAAAAAACATAAACCATATTCATGTTAGACACAATTTCAGATATTATATTTAATCTCCCAATATTAATGATATTGGGACAATTTCCCGAACAAAATTATAGATTTTCAAAAAGCAAATGAGTAGGAGATTGTCATTCTTGATTTGAAATAAAACAGAAAACAAAATAAAAACCCTCCAATTTGGCAATAAAAATCAAATTCTGTGGTTTAAAATCAGACATAAAGATATTTTTATAGAAAATAGAGAGAGAGAATATAAGAAGGGAAAATTAAAATCCAAGCTACCTAATGGCACAGTGTGCTCTGAACAGTCTGCTCACTGTGCTGTCAGAGGCAGCTGTGGTCAACATGTGTGAAATTTCAAAGCAATTTTAAGCCATACATTTTTAACAGAGCTTGTTAATGTATTTCTGAGACGTCACAACTGTTTCTGTCAAAAGATACAACCCACGTAGTTTGATTTGATTTGTGTTTATTATAAAACTTCAAGAGCAACTACTTTAGGGCATGATAAGCAATTTTGAAGTGAGCTAATAATCCCAGGAAACCTTGTTGTTAGTGACTGAAAACATGTATCTGTTATGTTTCTAGGATTTACTCATAGGAGTAAGGCACATCTCAAAAATCATGAAAATTGCTTCTATTGAAAAAACCAGTTTAGGCAGATGCATGGAGAGTGTATTCAGTGTTCATATATAATAATATAAAGCTGCAGAATTATATGGGTGCTATTTTAGTGTTGTATAAATATATGTAATCTATAACGCATATATATATATCGTACATAGGTTGCAGTTAAGGTAAAGTTTAAAGCACAGCATTCTGTTTACATACAGGATTCCTTCCTTAAGTACATGTTTTCAATTCTCAGTCTTCAAAGGATGCTTTCATTGAATTACTGGTGAAGTAGGAATTGAGCCAATATGATTTGATATATTGAGGAGCACTTCCTAGCAATGACGTTCAGATTAAAAACCAAAAGCATTTGTGTGAAGTTAGCAGTATTCACATATAAGAACAATGGCATATATATATATATATATATATATATATATATATATATATATATATATGTCAGCATCTCCAAATCTGCAGTCAGTAGTGGTGGATGAGGGTAAATTGCAACTAATAGTTTTTAAGGGCTATCAGCCCTTGAAAAACTGTAGTAGAAGATTTTTCAATCATGTATTGCAACATTTTAAATCTGAACCTTACCTCATTTTTAGCAATGCTTCATTTTTCTATTGAAAATATTTTATAAGGGTTCTAGTAAGCTACAAAATAAACTAGCTCCAAAGGAATTATTACCAACAGCGTTTTTAAATTGAAAAAATAAATAATTTTGAAAAAAAAAACAAATCTTTACCAAGCAATTAATAACATCATGTAAATTTAACACTCTATAATACTTACCTAGTATCTAGTATATTTACTTTCTGAAACCCAGGATCATCTACCTAACATAGTGTACATGGACAAATTTTTAAAGTTAAAACACGTTCATGATTCCTGATCTTGTTTAAAATTTCTCCTTCATGATCAAGATAACCCAAACTTCACACAAATGAAATTTTATCTCTCTCTAGCAAACAGATGGTTAGATAAAATTCTACATGATAAGACTCGAGAGAAAATGCCACAAGATTTTATCGTAAACATTATTAGATATTATTCTCATGGAGGGAAAGAAAAACTTAAGAACTTTTCTCTCTTGGATGTGTGTATTGTTTAAAGCAAGTGTCTGATAGTGTTGCGTGATCGTCTGGAATTAATGATAGTTACAACTTTTCTTCCCTGTCACATGGTTGCTCTTTCTCACCTGTGGATACATAGGCATAAGTAAGTAAATAATATCATTCTAATAAAAGCCTGTTGGAGGGTAGATGCAGTGCCCTAGGTTGAGCAGTATTATTGTCTGCACAGTGATCCTGACCTTTCATGATGTAGGTGTTTATGTTTGAGAGGAAATAGCATCCTCCCTACTTAGTCCCCCCCCCCCCAGTTTCCTTCTGATGTGTCAGTACCCAAGCCCACTAGGGACTGTTTCAAAAGTATCTGCATCTTTAGTTCAGACAGAGAGTTCTTTCCATCATGTTATGTATATGATTATGTAGATCACTTCTTCCAAAACTAATGGCCATATAATATCAAGTGAAATGATATTTGATGTATTTTCAAAATAGCTTTCCAAGCTTAGGACAAAAGACCATGCTGTCCAGTTGTCCCTACTTTCTAAATTATTCAGGTTGTCTGATAACCCAGCCCTTTGTGAGCATGCTTGGTTTTGTGGTCAAATTTCGAAGCTAGGTATCGTTTTGCAGCCTGACCTATTACCCTATTTTGAGTAGCTGTTTTGTCATTGTTCAAAATATTTATATTTTAGTTTTTTCCTCTGGCTGGAGTTAAGCATTAAACAACTGACACAATTAATTTGCTTTTATGATTTAGCTTGAAGGGGAAAAAAATCAAATTAGGGACTATGTAAAATACTTGCAACCTAACCTTTCAGAAGGAAGGGTCCCAATGCTTGTTGTTCAGGCCCTGGATTGGTGCTCTGCAACTTTCTAACATTAATTAGATGGCATGGCTACTTGTGGTTACTTTGCTTAGTATCCACGCATAGGCAAACCATTCAGGGAAACCAAAAGGGTATGGTTTTTAACATATATATTTTCATTCAGTGAATTTTTGACTAGTGATTGACCCACATTATATTTGCTGAGAATGTAAATTTCCCCCTCTTGTCTGTTTGTGTTTTCTGTATTTTATATCACTTTAGTTCAGAAGTTGATTTCTCAACTATGATTTGTTGAACTCTCTAAGGGCTTTCTGTTCTGTCTTTGGAAACTGTTGTTCTTCTAATCCAGGAAGGGGGCTTTCCCTTCTGCATTGTCTTACAAACTTTGTTTCATAGAAGAGACTATTTTTTAGCTCACAGAGTTACTGAGATAGGATATAATGCAAAATTTCTGCTTGAGATACCGCCAAGACCTGTGCATGTAACAGTGGGCTCCGAGCACCCTCCAGAAAGGTGGGGGTACACAACCAAAAGCTGGGGTGCCTGTCTGCACAACTGTTACATATGGACCCAGATACTTCGCAGATTCAAACTAATTGGGGAGGGGCGGGACAGTCTCGAGATTGATATTTTAATGAAAATTCTTCATCCTTCTCACAACTCTGGATGTCCCTGTCTTGTCCTCTCTAGAATAGGATCTTGAAAGTGATGTTGTACGTCAGTGCTTTAATGTTGTTAGGCCTTTGTTATGTAAAATATGAAAACACCTTTCTTATGAAAACTGTATCACAACTTGTCTCCTTCTTCTCTTTCAAGTCTTTTCCTTCTCTACCATTTTGAACAAAGCAGGGGAAATAACTCAGTCCCAGAAGACAGGAGCAGTCATCGTGATGGGATGGCCTTTTCCTCCAGTACCACTGAGTCTCATGAGCCAGCTCATGTAGAGGGACCACTTAAGGACAGCCAGCCTAACACAGCAAGGACGTTCTCATTTCTTCCAGATGAGGATGACTTAAGTACCCATAGTTCCCTTTATATGGAAAATATAGGTCAAAGGTCAACAAATTCTGACCTTCAGCCACAAACAGATTTTGAAGAGCTATTTGCACCCAGAACACAAGTTAAGAGTCAGTCTCTGAGGGGCCCAAGAGAAAAGATCCAGAGGGTGTGGAATCAGTCTGTGAGCTTTCCTAGGCGGCTGATGTGGAAAGCTCCAAACAGACCAGAGACCATAGACCTGGTGGAGTGGCAGATCACCAGGCAGAGAGCTGATTGCAAAAGCCACCCAAGCCAGAGAGGTAGCAGCAACATACTGCTGACAACAGAGGATGCCCACGGGTCTGAGAAAGAAAGGGGACACAGAGACACCCTAATCGTACAGCAAGCAGAGCAGCTGAAATCTCTGTCTTCGGGCTCTTCTTTTTCCTCCTCTTGGTCCCACTTTTCTTTCTCAACTCTGCCAACGATTTCAAGAGCGGTGGAACTCGGGTCAGAACCTAACGTTGTCACTTCTCCCGCTGACTGCACCTTGGAACTTTCTCCTCCGAGACCCCATGTTTTAAACTCCCTAGGCTCTAAGAGAGAGACTACCACTTGTGCATCAGATACAGAAACAAAAAGGAACTCTTTTGAAATCGTTCCCCATCCACCTAGCATCTCTGCTCCCCTCCCACAGCCTCCTCTTCCTCGAGCTCCCACTGCCTTTACTACTTTTCCTCTTCCCCTTCCTCCCCCTAACCCTCCTCCTCCCCAGCTTCTTACATTTTCTCTGCCCATTTCTACACCCTCTACTTCTTCTCTACCTCCTCCTCCTCCTCGACCACCAGCTCCCCGCCTCTGCCCACTGCCTCCTTCCACTTCCACTTCCATTCCACCCACGGACAGCATCTCTACACCAGCTGCTAAACGCACTGCCAGTGTCACACTCGCCAGAGAAACTACATCTACGACACAGCCACCAGCATCCAACCCGCCATGGGGGACGGAACCTCACAGACATCCAAAAGGGATCCTCAGACATGTGAAAAACCTGGCGGAGCTCGAGAAATCGGTGTCTAACATGTACAGTCACATAGAAAAAAACTGTCCACCCACAGATCTCTCAAAACTTCACACCTTTTGCCCAGCAGAGAAAACAGACATGAAAATCACACGTGACCAGAGCCAGGAAACGTTGGTTAGAGTTGTTGAGGGAAATGACGTGCAACCTCACAGCCAATCAACGTCCTTGTAACGATGCTTCTCCCGTTTTAACTGGGTGATTCTTTTCTTGATCGGAACCCTCAAAGTGGAGCGCGAGAATTTGAACGTCACAGAAGAGTCCACTGTTTTTATCCCAAACACAATGCAATGCCTTTTTCTTCCACACTTTTAATTTCAATTAACATCACCGTCACTAACTCATAGAGTAGATTGACCTTAATTTTCTTAACTTCAAGGTAGCATTATTTGTCCTACATTTGTTTAAAAAGTAAGTAACTTTATCTGTTTCTAACGGGGAGATATGGGCATGAAAAGTACTGATCCAACTAAAACCAAAGGCTTGTTGACCTTGTCGATGGATGATGATACTTTTTTCTTTTTTAGTTTTTGACCACAGTTTTACATGAATGTTCTAGCTGGGGGGGGGGGGGGGGGGCAGAAAAGCAGGGTGCTAGTAAAGCCATAATGCTCTCTCTTTGGCTTGTTATTTCCTTAAAGTCTGTGTATTTGGTAAAAAGAAATGTTTCACAGGTAAAATGATCCATAGAAATGTAGGGAATGACAGACAGCAGGGATTTCAGCGATGATCTCAGGTGCTATAATATGTAGTTATCAGTTTTCTTATCATCCATTCTGGATTGTTTTGATCCTTTTAGAAGGTTTTCAGATGAGAAATCTCTCCCATTTTTTCAGTTGCTGTTCTATTTATCTTGATGCTTTCTGTCTCCTCCTTTATGATGAAAATAAATCTCATGCCGCTGACTTTTGTAAGACATCTTATTTTTTAACAAAGGTGCCTAGAATGCTATTTAATTTAGCCTTTTCCCATTATAAAATCACCCCATTGTTTATAATTTTATGATTCTTCTTTCCAAGAAGACATTCTTTGATATCCAATTTATTTAATAAATAAAAATTATTTTTTAAATGAAGAGATACTATTCTTGGTGTCTTATCACCTGTATGCTCAGAGGTTTGTTCCTTGTTTTAGGCAGAAGAGAAAGATTTATCCCATGAGAAGAAAGTCCCATGGCTGCAGTAGTTGTTAAAATATTCCTGAACTCAATGGATTGAATCTTGGGGAGTTATAACTAAGCGCCACTGTCTTCACAAAGCATACATATTCATTATAAGTAATACTGACATGATGCATTATATGTAACTACAAATAACTATAGTTTGGTTTTGCCATAAAACACATTGAGTAAAATTTACCTACTAGAGATCTATACTTTTGAAACAAATTCTACTATTTGTTGAACTCTAGAATTACAGTCTTTGAGAAGATATAAACCTGCATATTCCATGTTCTGTTACATGAAGGAAATCGCAGAGGTTTTCCTGACCTATACCAGCCTCAGTGAAACCTAGCTTCACTTCTGTGTGTCCACAAAGGCTGAGAACCCTGCAGTATCATCATCTCTAAGAGGGTTTTGAGCTCTTGAAATTTGGGAAAGCCCTTCAATAATTTAATGTTCATTCCTGATTAACAGGGACAGATCAAAAATTCACAAATCTACTTCTCCTCAGCAGCCCATCTGCTTCAGTTAGCTTCCCTCCAAATCAAATGTTATTTATTTCCTGGGGTCCTGAATGTGTTTTGTGTTGTTTTGCTTCCTTACTTTCACTGAAAAGCTTCCTTTGGAGTTTTTGTTGGTGGCTGGTCACATGTCTGAGAACTTGTGCTATATGGTAGATTCTGACAGGATGTTGCTGATAGTCAGTTAAACTGTCGTCTACATGAGTCCTATGAAGGTTACTTAGACAAATAAACCTACACTCCTTGTCTCCCCAGTGCTTCAAGCTCACACGTCTGTGTGAAACGACATTCTTTCCTCTGCATTTGTTAAGGACTGCTCAGTGTATAAAGAATGGTTAGATGGATTATTTAAAAGTCAAAGAGAACACTTATCATGCCTTTGTCATTGATAAGACTAAATGTATACAGACATAGGATGTAAAATGAATTGCTTGAAAAGATGCATTGATATTATTTGATTTTATAATTACAAACATTCATGATTTGAAAGGACAAATAATTATGAACATTGATGGTGTTATATAAATATACCACTTCTAGGTAAGTTTCTGGCTTTGAGATCAAATAGCAGTATAGTTACCCAATGAAAACACAAGAACATGTATCTGTGTATGTGTATGTCTGTGTATGCGTGTGTAAAACTACTTTTGAAAGAGGATCTTACTCTTGTTACCTTGAACTCATAAACCCACAATGGCTTCAAATTCATTATGTGACCCTCACTGACCAATTCTCCTGTCTCAGTCTTCCAAATGCTGAGATTATAGACATGAGCCACTAAACCAGAATATTGAAATTTTTTCATACTTAGTAAAAGGGGAAAATTGAAATATCCTAGAAAACAAAATTTGTCTAGATATTTTAACCTGATATGTGTGACTCATCAATGGGATTAGGTCCTAAATATAAGCTGCTTGGTAACCACTTAAGACACATTTGATTACGTAGATTCTTCCTGTAGAACAGTGGTTCTCGACCTTCCTAATGCTGTGACCCTTTAATACAGTTCCTCATGTTGGGGTGACCCCCCAGTATATTGCTACTTCATAACTGCAGGCTTGCGCTGTGTTATGAATTGTAATGTTTGTATGATTATGAATCTGATATGCAACTCTGTGGGAGTTGTGACCCATGGGTTGAGACCCGCTGATGCAGGAGACACTGCTGCATGTTCTGCAAAGACACTTTTGTTGTGCTTAAAAAGCCATGCCTTCAACTCAGGAACAGTCTACATCACAGCTGACTACAACAAGATTAATATCTATCGGCCTAATGATTAAACACACAGAAAATAAAGAAAAAGTCTCATTATCAATGGCACTCATATTGTTGCATCCCCTTGTCCCTCCAAGGGCAGAAAAATACTGCACAACTTGTGGTCCCTGAACTTGACTTACCTGTGTACAGTTTTGAGTGCTCAGAAGTTAAGGAGGGTCTTAAATGTAAGTGAAATCTGTTCTTTAAGAGCAAAGAAGGTCCATTATTGTACCCTTCATTATGGTTAAAATCAAGTTGACACATACAGGCAATAGAGTTGCACTCACTCAGAAGAATATAATCTGAGGATGCCCCTACCTCCATGGCTTTCTGTTTAAGAAATATCTCTTCCTCAGTGAACATATTACTCATATCGAGACATAGATAAGGCGCCAAAGAATACCTTTATGATAGTTGATCATAACAGAATCAAAGTGAATTATTGCACTTTAAGTAGTTTTCACATTTATTCTCTCTCTCTCTCTCTCTCTCTCTCTCTCTCTCTCTCTGCGTGTGTGTGTGTGTGTGTGTGTGTGTGTGTGTGTGTGTGTGTTCGTGTTCGCGTGCGAGCACATGGGGCTGGGGAGCATATGGACCATAGCATGACTAGAGAGAGAGGTCAGAGGGCAACCTTCAGAACCTTCCTTTCTACCGTGTGAATTCTGAGGGTTCAACACAGTTCATCAGGCTGCATGGCAAGTGCCTTTCCATGCTCAACAGATATAGTTTGTTGGTCATGTGAGAGCGAGATCTGTGAAGATAACTTTTGTAGTAATGCAAGTGCAGCACATGATCCTCTCACCTTAACAGCATTGTAGGAAGTATGTCTCAGTGAGATTAATTTTAGTCAAATGGATTGCATAGCCTCTGATTCTCTTAAATGGTCCTTATCTGTAATTCTCTCTGGTCTGAAAAATCCATGTATTTAACACAAGTTTCCATTTCTGCCTTTCAGGGGAGGCTTTGCACCAGAGGTAAGGGCTTTGTCATGTGGTACAGCATCGAGCCTTCAAGGGGAGCCTTTGTACAGGATAGGGGTGATTGAAGCTAGATTCATCTTCTATCTCAATCCAAACTTTTAATGATATTTTTCTAATGTATTTCTTTCCTGTATGTTGCTTCTTTGCTTTGGAGTATTAAGTCTATCAACCAGGGTGTAAACAATGACCAGTGGCTAATGTTTCCAAGGATGATGCCTTTGTTCTGAATTGTAACTCCGAGAGGACTGTGTTAGCACACTAAATTTGGTTTTCTGATTCTATATATATAATCTAGAAGCTGTAAAGTTGATTCACATTTTTTAACAATCCAGATTTCTCTCTAGTCCAAATGTCTTAAATATCTCTAATATCATACTAGTAGACATCTCTGAGCTTTGTAGTTAGTTCCATGTCTATGACTCAGCCTACAGAGAACATACTGACGATCCTGGTCAATAGTGTTGAGTGAGATTTGTGAGTGTCAGCGAAGTTACTGAGAACCCAGTTTGACTTAGCAGACAGTTTCTCGGTCAAAAGAGTGACATAAATACGTTCTCTGTAGCTTGTACTTTGGAATGCATATATTCTAGACCATGCAGATGAATATTAATGACCTATATGAAGAACTAGTTTTCAGGGATGATTATCACAGGTCCATTAGAATCAGAGAGTCTCTAACCTAAACTCCCTTTCCTTTTCAAAGAGTAACATATGTAAGTGCTCATTTTGAGCAGTTGGTTCACAGGCAGGATCACTTCCTGAGCTACACTACTCTACCTTCCCAGGGCACACAGGAAGACGTGTCATTTAACAATTTACTCCCAAAATTCGCTAAGCTAAAAATTGATCAAATGTTAATTCCCATCTGGTTGAAGCGTGAATTATCACGAAACGTAATGACCAAGACTTTGACACAGCTCACTGAACAGAGTAACAGGAGAGGAGGCAGATGAGAGGCCCTATAGAATTGCAGGAGGGAAAATGTCCTGACTCACAAAAGACTTTAAAAACATACTCGAATGGGAGCCATCCATATTTTGTTTTTAAATATATATATGAGAATGTCTTCAATATGATCCCAAACATGCTGCATCTTGTCACTCGGACTTTCCATTCTTCCTGGGGGATGCAATTATGCTTAATGCAATAAGGAATAAAACAATGAGCAGCTTCATCAAGGTTAAACGTGTCAAAATTGCCCTGTGCTATTTGTCTGTAGAAGCCCAAGCAGTCCTTCATACTCTGAAGCTTAAACAAAAATATCCTCATAGAAACGGGTTATTATCAATTAGTTAATTAAAGTAACCGAAATTTAAACCAATGGCTTCTGATGGACCTTAGGCACCCACGTAATTATCTGAACTATTAATTAGTAGTTTGGCAGGCGTCGTGTGGACCATGAATCACACCTTAAAGGGACCGGTTCAAGCTGTTGCCTGCATTCCTCCTCTCTCAGTCATGTTCTCCACTTCCCACCTGAACTACTCTCTAAATCTTTTCCTGTTTTAATTTCCTTTGGCAGCATCAACTGCTGAGACCTTCTCTTCTTAAACCAGAGGTATCGATTTTCACTTTCTTTTTAACCTCGCTAAACCTTTAAACAATACTTCTGCGGGCAGAGTGGGCAGCCTCTGAGGTGGTCCCCTTTTTACTAACAAGAGAAAATGCACTTTCGAGTTTAAACAAATAGACAAAAAGAAATCACTTCTCAGTTGCTTGCTGGTGACTGCAGCTACGAATCTTTAGCTTTCCTCTAGAATAGCGGTTCTCAGACTGGGAGTCGTCAGCCTTTTGGGGTCGAGTGACTCTTTCACAGTGGTCACCTAAGACCATCAGAAGATGGAGACATGTACATTATGACTCATAACAGTAGTAAAATTACAGTTATGAAATAGCAACAAGATAAGTTTATGGTTGGGGTCACCTCAACATGAAGAACAATAGTAAAGGGTCACAGCATTAGGAAGGTTGAGAACCACTACTCTAGAATTTAGGCCAGTAAATCATTGTTGCCCCGACTTTTCCATTACTTCCTGAAGCCACTCCATGGCTGAGCAGGAGCTGGGTTCGTCTGAATATGGTCTCATCAGCTAGATCAGGCAAAGACTGAAGGAACGTTCTAACATGTCCTGCTTCCTTGTTTCTCCTGCAAAGTAAAAAGTACTTTCGGAGTTACCCAATAAATACACATCATTTTGTTTATGTATTATATATATACCTCTGAGACTAAAATGAATATAAAGTAATACTCGGTTGAAATACTTTTATTCTTTGTGATAAATTTAGGCTTTTGCTAAGCAATTATAAACATTTGATTCTTTTCTCTAGAAACAGTACCCTACGTTTACTAAAGGAAAGCATTTCTTGTTTAAAATACACACACCACCACCACCACCAGCACCACCACCACCACCATCTGGAGACAGGAAGCAGAAATAAATAAATTTGCAATTATATATTAATTAGAAACTTGTATCAAGGAAACTTCTGGATGATTGACTCAGAAAACTCAGGGTTACAGTCCGTATGCACACACAGCCTTGAGCAAGATATCTTCCCAAGCATCGCTATCACCTAAAAATGCTGATCATCACATCCGATTCAAGCATGGAGAATCCAAGAAAACGGGACTGACACTGTTCTGATTACTACAGCAATAAGAGTCTAAGTTAGCTTTGCCTTCTCTGTGAGGTCAGCAGCAGAAATTAACCTTAAAATAACATTAAGTGTTGGGCTCACTGGCACAATCATTTTCTGGCTCAACATCTAAGGATGCAGAAGGAGCCTGTGTCATGCAGTGAGAAGGCGGAATCCAGTGACCTGCTTAGCTCTGTCCTGGGGTCTTTGTTGGCACAAGGACTTTCCTCAGTTCCTTTTCTTTTTAAACACTTGGCACTCTGCTCTTCTTTCTCAATTGTGCTATTTCCTGTCTCTGCTGACCCAACTCAGAACTGCAGAGTACCACGCTGTACTCCAGGGTTCCTGTTTTGTTCCCTCCTAACCTTGATCTCATCAGAAGCCATTTATGCTGGGAACATACAGCAGCTCACAAGACCTGAGCCTTAGTCTTAGGAAGCAGAAAGTGCAGGTATATGAGCTAATCATTACTGAGATTACATTTAAAACAGCTTGGAGGTTTCTTCTCGGGGCCTTGTATGTATTATATTAGGCATGCATTGATTATCAGAGCAAATGCAGTGTTTCTGAGATGTTTCCTTTATGTAAACCAATGTAATGATGCTATTAGTCCCTTAAAAGTCTGCACTCACGAGTGTGAAGCATACATGTTTTTCAAGGTCACTTAAATCTGGGTTTTACCTTTGTCCTAAATTTCTTACTGCTCTTTCTTAAGTTTATTTTATATTTCCCTTCCCTAGAATGGAAAATTTTGTTGAACTAAAACCTACAGCTACAAAATAAATATAAGCTACTTAGATGAAATTTTCAAGAGCACACTCTCATGCATCACTAACACGAGTTAATGCTCAGCACTGATTTCCTTCGGCCTAAGTGCTTCCCAGGCTTCAAACATGCACCTGCAGATTCCATCATTTCTGAGCTCCTGTAAGTGGGATATAACAGTATAGTCCATCCACCCTTGACCTCAGCCTATTTTCCCACCCTGTGCTACGGTGCTGCTACATGGAATTGATTTCTTGAACTTTCCTATTGGTTCTGACTTTAGACTGTTGTGAACAATCTATTGTGGCATACATTTTCCAAACCATTTGACAAATTTATACTCTTCTGTCTTCGAATTTTATGGCCACCAGTTGCCCACTGTCCATGGTAACATGCGACATTGCTAATTACTTTTAAACCGTTTGTCCTAATAGATATGCCAAATGAGTTTTAACATCACAAATCAATTGGTTTGAAAAGTATTTGTAAGTTGCAAAGTCGGTTGACATATTAGTGTCAAAAGGCAATTGCAGACTTAGTAACTACAGGAACCTGGCTCGAATGGCCATGAAGTGACTTCATGAAGAGATAGCAAGGCAGGGGGCAGCTTGCAGGTTGACCTTGACTACAGATGGGGAGCAGTGTAGTAGAGGAGTAGTAACCAGACCTCGTGGGAGGTAGGCACCACCAGGAAGATGCTTGGAATGTACAAAAGTGCCACACCTTTGTTTTTCAAGAGAAACCCAAATCCCAGATTTTTGGTAGAATTCTTTGGTTGGGATTAACCACGATTAATCCTTTTAAATGATTTGGCAAGCTGTGACATAACTTGAGTCCTTTTTCATATCACACAGATGACTTGTGTGATAAATTTGTGTGCCTTAGAAATGGTGCCTCGCTGCCATCACAGAATGCCGTCACAGAATGTGACTCGTGCCACACACATATGTGTTAAAACCAAGTCCTATCACTAGTGGATTATCCATATATGCCAACCTGCTTCTCAGTGGATGGTTTTGTTTCCCCCTCTCCCTCTCTTACTCCATTGTAAATTCAAACTTCTTAACCTTTGCCATCTCTCATTATTAATAGAATGGAATTTAAAAGTGTGTGGAAAATGATTTAATCGACTCTGAAGCTGTTTTTGTATATATACCTCAAAGCACAGCTCTCTCTAAGAGCAGAGTTTAAGAAAAATCGGTATTATCAAGAGTCAGAAGAAATCTTAATAAGGTATAAAAATGAGGATGTGTTTAAAACATCTTTAACTCCAGAATGAGCATTAAACTGAGGTTCTAGTTAGTGTTTGAATTACTATCAGAGGACGTAGAGTGGTTTATGAGGGGAGCTCTCGGTGACAGAAAACCATCGGTAGAGATAGAACAAACAAAGCCACTGTAACAACTCATTACTGGCCACCATGACATTTAGTGTTGATCACGTTAATCTTCAGGGTTCCCTAAAAGCAAGTAAGACTGCTCACCTGAAAAGGTCTACAGTTTTATAGCCAGGAAAACTCTGCCTTCCCATTTACACACGATTTAATGACAAATGGGTCCCACGAAAACAGCTGAAAATGTCAGACCGGGAATGGGTTAGCCGACGCTTGTCGCTAAACTTACTTTGTCAGGCGTATTTGGAGAGATAAAAACTGTAGGTATGGAAATCTCACTTAAAGCTAAAATATATAAAGAATGTATTAAAAATGCAAATTCTCCTTTTTTGAACATTAGGGGTTATCCACGGAATCTGGGATTGATCCTGGCCAGGAATATGGACAAGATTATTACAGTTATGAGCATGGGTACATCTTCAGTTTTTCATTCAGAATTGTATCGTATTCTTTTTAAAAGTCATCAGAAGTTACTATTACTACTAGAGTTTCTTAAAGTGTCATTGGCCCCTTTATATTTGAAAACAGTGTGCCTGATTTTCATATTAATCAAGTTCTCAGCGTATTGCTCTTTCATTTGTTCTGTATTTGTAGAAGGTTCATAATAATTAGAACGGAATACAGAAGTCAAACATGTTTGCTCAATTCCTGAATTCACCATTTATTCTGGATGCTGTGTTTTGTGGGGGGTTTTTCCTAATCGATCGGCCTGAAGTATTGTGCCAGAGCAGTGCAAAACATTAAAATATACAATATTCTTACGAAGCTAGTAACCAGTATGAAAATGGAGCATCAATTCTGCACACCTAAGCTGACCACCTTCAACAACACACAGGATGAAACTGCTATGCAGGCCGTGTTCCTTCCATACCGACTTTCATGTGAAAACATATTTCACATCCTGCGTGAGATGCAGACTTGTGTATAAGAATCTGTCTTGTGTCCTCCATTCTTCATGTAGTTATGAAGTATTAGATCTTTCTTCCTACCTCTAGTCACCCCCCCCCAAAATTTAAATGTGAAATAACAACGCTCTTCCTTGTTATTCCAGGGAGCCATTATGGCAATAATAATAATTAGTAATAATAATAATAACAACAACAACAACAATACTCTGGCTGTCAGGTAGTGGTCCTTAATATGTAGGGTTTTTGTTTGTTTGTTTGATTGATTTTTAGAAGGAAATTAATAGACCCCTAAGTATCTGTTGATGATGAAGAAAACGAAGAAAGCAGAGGTCATTATAGTAGATTCTATGAAAAATGACATGTGAAAAAGGTCTCAAGTTACAAGTTTGTGTTGCAGGTATGAGATGCCCCAGTATGGAAGTCGCCGCCGACTGCTGCCACCTGCTGGACAGGAGGAATACGGCGAAGTTATTGGTGAAGCTGAAGAAGAATATGAAGAGGAAGAGGTAAGTGTCTGACTTTGTGATGACGAGTCATGCAATAACAGCTTGTTAGATCTGGTTTGACTAATGTGCTGCTGATTCTTCCAACTGTGAAAATTCCTAGTAATTTATTATTTGTTTTTCAAAGAAATTGAACAACGCTGACCACTTCATTCTCTTACCTATGGAGGCAATTCTTTAATTTTTTTTTTTTCAGTTTATTTCCTTCTATGTGAGAGGTTAAATACCTAGAAGTTGCAATAGAATAGGCTTTCTAAAATCACGAATGCCTCTCTATAAAGACAGTATTAAGCACCGTATATGTTATAAATTTTACAATACATGGTTACTTTTGTTGTTGCCCTATCTGAATAACTAAAAATCATGAAAAATGTAGTCTTCATATTTCATTTTCAGAGAAACATCACCAATATTTTTAAATGTTTTGTGATTCATTTCTCAATTAAGATGAATCATGTCTTTCAAATTGTTATACCTTACCTGCAATATTTATTTGGCAAACAGTCCTTCCCTCCATGAAATGACAGTTCCTGCAGCTCTAATTGGTTCAAAGTTCGACAAGACAGATTTTCATAAACTTTCAAATTAACTAATGTATTTTCATGGCTTTTAATAATTCTGAGATACAGCAGAAAGCTAACAAGCCAGAACCTAGAGGTAATGATAATGGTTATTTCTTTCTTGAGCTAAGATTAAATAAAACAAAGCTAAAATAAATAACAGAAAAGGGAAAGCATTAGATTTGGGTAATAATACTATAAAGCCAAAATGAAAATAACTTATTGCCTATCTTCTAGCTTCTGTATATCATCAGAAAAGAATACTGTCATTTTGTAAAAATGATTTATTTTATGTATATGAGTACACTGTGCTGTCTTCAGACACACCAGAAGGAGGCCATTACAGATGGTTGTAAACCACCATGTGGTTGCTGGGAATTGAACTCAGGACCTTTGGAAGAACAGTCAGTGCTCTTAACCGCTGAGCCATCTCTCCAGCCCAAATGTCAGGTTTTTTGGAAACTATATGCATAGCTTGCATGAGGCTTTTACCAAAAGATGGGTTTCTGCTTAACTTATAAGGGATAAAATCATGTCTTAACTATCTCCGAGCTAACGTTTGAATTACACTTTCAAAACTTTCAGGTAGAGCCAGAGAAAGTTAAAAAACCCAAAGTTGAAATTAGAGAGCCTAGTGAGGAGGAAGTGGTAGTCGCCGTTGAGAAGCCACCGGCGGCTGAGCCCACATACCCAACGTGGAAGAGAGCCAGGATATTCCCAATGATTTTTAAGAAAGTCAGAGGTCTCGCTGAGAAAAGAGGCATTGACCTTGAGAGTGAGGAGTGGAGGAGGCGCCTTGAGGAAGAAGACAAAGACTATCTCCAACTGACTCTAGACCAGGAGGAAGCTACAGAAAGCACTGTGGAGTCAGAGGAGGAGTCCAGTGACTATACAGAATACACAGAGACGGAGTCTGAGTTCAGTGAGTCCGAGACCACTGAAGAATCCGAGTCGGAGACGCCATCCGAGGAAGCTGAGGAAAGCTCTACTCCGGAGTCAGAGGAGTCTGAGTCCACTGAGTCAGAGGGAGAAAAGGCAAGAAAAAACATCGTGTTAGCTAGAAGAAGGCCTGTGGCCGAGGAAATTCAGGAGGCGAAAGGTAAGAGAGAAGAGCCACCTGTAGAGCAGGAAGAAGAGCCTCCAGTGGAGGAAGAAGAACGGCCAGAGGAAGGTGAAGAAAGCGAACCAGCTCCAGTGGATGCGTCCACAGACCTGGAGGCTCAGGATGTCCCAGAGGAGGGCAGTGCAGAATCAGCCTCCGTGGAGAGGGGCGTGGAAAGTGAGTCGGAGTCAGAACTGAGCAGTAGCAGCAGTACCAGTGAGAGTCTTTCCGGAGGTCCCTGGGGCTTCCAGGTGCCAGAATATGACAGAAGGAAGGATGAGGACCCCAAGAAATCTCCAGGCGCAAACTCCGAAGGTTACAACACAGCCCTTTAGAAGATTCATAGTAGGTGGGGTTTGCGGTGAGGTGTGCTCCTGTGTGCAGTGCCTTCTGTGTGGTCTCTGAACAGGCTCTCGACAGGGTGGGAACTTAGCATGATTTCTCTCTCTGACTCATGATTAGAAGATAAGAGAATGATTACATATGCTACCTACGTAGATGTGCATGCTGAAACACGGTAGATCAAACCTGTCTATTCTCTCTTATACTAGCAAACAGGGAAACATCAATACTGACTATAAAGTGGCATTATTAGTGACACTTGTCGATAGCAATGAAACATACGCATATATGTGATAAATAGGTAGTCTTTGCAGAGCAGCTACTAGACAAAGAGCAACAAAAGTAACTGTTTCTGATTATTTCTGCTCCCTGCAAAGATGCCACGTCAAAGATACCCTGTATCAACTCCCACCTGCAAATTCTAAGAGTTAAATGAAACCGTATCTTGAAAGTTAAAAGTGATTACCCTTTAGGTTGTGTTTAAAATCTATTGTACCAGTAATCTATTTTCTTCTAGGTAAATAAACACCATTATTTAAAATGTTTATACGGAGACCAGAAAACATTGCCTATTCAGTACAAAGAGGACATTTATATTCCCCCAGTGTTATATTGTTGGGGGGGCGGGGGGAATTAATGTTTTGTTCCCCATCACTTCTGATATTGGTTGGTAAAAAGACAGCTGAATCGGCAAAAATGTCCGTTATGTTCCGGTTGCTTATACAAGGAGGTGTTCTGTTTCTCGTAATAATAAACACTCACGTTGGGCAAATGCGTTCCTTTAAGTAAATGGAGTTTAAGCCAGATGACCCAGAACACCAAGATGCTTCAAATAATTACACATGTCAAAATGGACATTTTGACTAACATGAGGAAGTGGATTACAAACTAGAGTTACATGGATTCAGAAATATTTTTTAAAATACCAGAAAGAAAAACATTAAAATGGATACGATGTAGAAATTCTGTTCCTGGCTTTCTGCTGAACTTGCTGAATGGTTGTGCAGCCATAAAACACTGAGTTGGGACTTAGCAAAATACGGATAATGTACTTTTCTTTTCATGCCTCGTGGTATTTTGATGTAAAAAGAAAGTGTTTCCTATTAGGTCTACTTCCAAACTCATCAACACTTTATTCAAAGATGTTTAAACTCTGGATCCAATACGGAGTAGGAGAGAGAATAGTGAAATGGAAATATGCTTCCTTTTCCCTCTTCAGAATGTACTTTGCCACCTCTCCTGGTATTGCTGGGGATGGCACAAAGCCTTTGATTTCCTTTGAGAATGACTAGCGTATTGTTATTCTTTGTTTTCTCAGTGGGCAAGAAAAAGAATGATTAAGTTGGTGGTCGATCGGCAGTATGAGAGCAGCCCCACTGGGGAAGACAGCGCTCCTGAGTCGCAGAGAAGCAGAACTCCCAAGCCCAGCAATGTCAATGGTAACATCTACATTGCGCAAAACGGTTCCGTGGTGAGAACGCGCCGTGCCTGCATTGCTGATAACTTGAAGGTGCCCTCCCCTGTGTTGCTTGGGAGGCATCTGAAGAAATTAGACAAGTTAGCAGGGACACATCAGGAGAATGTGCCCCTGAACACACTGTTCAAGGGGCCATTTTCCACAGAGAAAGCGAAAAGAGCCCCAACTCTGGTCACATTTGCCCCGTGCCCTGTGGTGGCTGAGCACTCAGCAGTGAAGCCATCAGGGACCAGGCTGAAAAACACAGCTGAGCAGGAGTCCATGGTAGACAGTAGGTTCTCCAGAGAGTCGATGGAATTCCACGGTGACAGCACACCATCAGATGAGGAGGAGCTCTGGATGGGTCCTTGGAACAGCCTCCATATACCAATGACAAAACTCTGACCAATTAAAAAAAAAACTTACTTTTTACTTGTTTTTAATGAACTCTGCTTTTTATTGTCACAAAAATCAACATATGAGGTTTATCACATGTGCACAACCTAACTCTTCAAACGGTCTGTTTTACAATAAAAAAAGAAAGAGAGATATCATTTGTATCGATTAATTGTCAGCTCCAGAAAAGCCTTTATGGACAGACTGAATTCACTAAATAACATCACTTCAAAGTCTAGTTGGATCTTGAATTAGTTTTCATTGTAATAAACAAGGAATAACTTAGTAGAAATCATTTATATTTTTTGCTTAACATAGATTGTACTCCATTTCTAGATTGACAGCACATTTTTCCGCACATGTAATTTTATTTTCTATGGGGCAGCAGATTTTTATAGGTATGAGATTTATACAGTTACTGTCTGTACTGCACTGACTTTATAAAAGAAAAGAGGCTTACAAGCAGTGGTACAGGTGGGGATTACTTGTAAGTTATTTTTGATCCTGAAGTTACTTTACATAGTATCCACAATGTAGTTTTAAAGATTTTTGAAGGAATGCTTTTGGCCTTAGGAAGAAACATTTGAGGCCAAAACTTTTGTTTAAAAAAAAAAAAATGAAAACACAATTTACAGTTTTACCTGGTGCACACCCCACATGTGTCTACACACACTCGCTCTGTTCCACAGGTAGTAAATAATTTAACAATGTTTGCAATTCAGTAACTGCTTAGAGCAACATATAACCTCACACTCAACAAAAGCTTAGTGAGGAGTAGAGAAGATCAAGTAGACAATAATGCTTCTCAAACCCATGTTCAATGGATGAAGTGGCAAGGCAGAGAAGTCATGCCTAATGTGACTAGACAGGCATACCTTACAAGCCCAGCATACAAGGATGTGTCAGGGTCATAGACTTAGCGTGTTAAACGCCTATGTATAGAGGCTGCAACTCCATAGCTGCTTTGCACTGGAGCACCTGACTTCTCCCAGTTCTCATTTATTTATAGATGATTTTAGTGCACATATTTATGTGCTGTGGTCCAGAGCCAGAAAACAATTGTCTGCACGTTTGTCTTAATCAAAGAACACAATCATTTTCCACCTCTGAGCAAAAAACACAGTGTTTTACCATTAAGAGAAACTAAACAAAATAGCCTTTTAAAAAAAATCACCTTGTGTGTTGTCTATTCTGCAGCATTAGAAAGGATGACCAATGTAGGATAAGGGAATTCAAAATTTTATTGAATATGTCTTAGTGTGATATAGTTATATTTCGCTTCAAATTTTGCATTGTATTGAGTGAGTTCATATTTCAATTAAATTCCTGCAGGCATGTATGTGAAGAACTGAATAGCACATTATTATTTATTTATTGCCTTTACATTGTTCAAATTTTAAAATGGTTTTTGCAATGTTATTGCCTTATTTACAAGGTTAAGGAATTATAACTTCCAACTCACCAATTTCTGTGACTAGTATGTTTTCATTTCAGATATGTGAACATATAATATCCTGACATCTTATTTTATTGGGAATTAATTCCTATTTATAATCTTAGAAAACCCATCTGCATTAATAGTAAGGTCAGAAATGTAGAATCACGTTCACACCCACAGGCTTATTAACAAGGATGTACGTCTTCACAATATCTAAGATAGCTTGTATGCATATTGAAGTGTATGAAGCAATGATGTACTGCCAGCCTTAATTCCTTCAGGCACCAAAGCAATTTTTTGTTATATAAAATATTTTATATAGATCTCAAATTAAACATTCATTCTTCCCTACTAGCTCAGTCATTGATCGCTAAATATAATTTAATAGTTTTATGACATTTCATGGTAATAATTACTAGCCTCCCTTGGTATTCTTTGTACATATAGATCTGTATAGGTTTTTTTCTTCCTTTAGCTTCTGAATATAAATTTTAACTTATCTGCTGCTGTTCCTATCACAGCTGGGTTTTTTTTTTTCCTTTGAGCCAAGGTTTCTTATGTTCTGGTAAGGAAGTTTGTAGTGTTTTGTTTTGAAAAAAATAAACTTGAGATGGGGGTAAGATAGGAGAACTTCATAAAAGCTGTGTGGATCTCTGGAAATTTATGTGGTCACTGTTAAGACATGAGCAGAGCTCTGAAGATCAGTGTTCTGCCGAAGGCTACTGTCGTAACATGATAGAAAACATGGTATTTTCAAGATAATACACTGTAAGAACAATATGCAGCTATTAAAACCCAGAGGGCCATTCGTATTTCGGCACTTACAAGATGATCATTTTGATATAAATGATCATGAAGGTAATCTATTCCTGGGGTGAGATAAAGATGAGCAGCCTTGATGTAGAACAACCAAATCAAATATTTGGCTTATATATTTGGAGGAAAGAGGCAGCCCTAAAACTCTGGCTGAATAAATCTGGATTAGCTGAATCGCCACACTCACAGGACTTTGAAGAACGCATGAAATCTCAACTCATGATTAAAAATGAAGACCTCAGGGGGAATATGTAGGTATGATTAATCTTAGAAAGAGTTAACATAGATGGTATTTACATTTAAGAATATGTAAGGAAATCTGTGCTCTTTTCCTAGAAGGGTATAGGAAGTTTCTTTTGCTTTTGTTCTTAATGAACACCAGCTTTCAATAAGAGGGAGAAAAAAAAAATCAAATAAACCCTGCAGCTCCCAATGAACCAACATACACAGCAAATACCATCACAGTCCCATTGTGACCTGTGACTTCAGAAGCCTTGTAGACACGAAATTCAAGAAAGAAGCAAAGCAGTCAGTGTGGGGAGGCTTTGGCCACTCAGTGGCCCACATTAGCCCACAGTGACGTCCAAGTCTCTAAATGTATTCTTCTCATTGACTGAAAACCCTAAGAGCTGTCACAGAATTCCAACTGCATAGCATCCCGAAGAACCTTCTTAAAGTATAGGGAACGTCTTTCCTGAGGTCCCCACTGTCAGCAACGATGTTAAAACATGTTGTTGCTCTCTTTGGGTCTTCCAAACAGTCACTGCAGCTACAATGTTGCTGATAACATTGATGTCCCAGAGAGCAAGAAGTCAGTGGATATTGATTCGTGAGAGGAGCCATGGTCTTTCCTTCTTTCATGGGTCTTCTTTAATGTCTTGTTTTGCTTTGTTCATTCATTGCCTTACACTTTCCATAGTAAACAAAACTTTCACACTCCTTCAGTTCACTGGTGAGAAGGGCAGAAGGCGCTAAGACTCTATTCTCAGGGCAGATGCCTCCTGTGCCTGTAAATGCCACAGTGGTGCATCTGAGGGGGAAGTTCAAATAGTATCCAGGACTCTCATTTCCTATAGAAAGTTTCTCCCTATTCCAGGCTGATAACATCAATTCCTTGTTGTATTTCTCTCTTGTTTTAGCATTAGCTGATTCTGTTTACTTTGTTTTGTCCATTGAAGTCTAGTAAGTTTATGGTAAGTTCAGCACATGTCTGAAGAATGTGAACGGTGTCTATAGTTTGAGAAATTATCAAGACATCCACGCTTTCCCAATTTCTTTACCCAAATGCCTGTTCTTCCTTAACTATTGTGTTATGGTATGAAGAAAATCAAGTATAAAGATTGGGTTCAAATACTTTGTTATACAGTTACACAATGTTTTACAAATAAATTTCTATTTGAAAAAAAATGTCTCATTATTCTGCCAGATACAGATAAAATCAGCAATTCTTTTCCCATTTGTATGGGCAACTTAATTTTTCTATTAAAAAGTAAGTCTTCTCTGCCAACTCTTATCTTTAAAAACTGTAGGGGAAAAAATGAATATTTTAGTGTTAATTCCCGTTCTTTGTCATTTCAACCATGTGTCCAAGAACCTGTGTTCTACACAGAGTAAGACGGTGCTTCCTAACATACCGCCTACTTTTTCATGAAAATGCTTTTACAACCGCTTAAACAATCGGGTTTTCGTGCACATTCAGTGTTTGTGGAGATGCTAAATCACAGAACTGTGTCAAGAGGCACAGCCAACACGAAGTTTTCTTCTACACGTTTTGCGCTGCTGAATTTGTTTCAAAAACTCATGGTTTTATTTATCAACTATTTGCCACCTATCTGATGGTCTACCTACATTTCTATTATCCACCTACCTATCATCTCATTATATAATCATCTATCTTCAATAATTCATTGATCATCTATCACCTACCTATGATTATCCATTTATCCACTTATATATCACCTATCTGTATCATATATCCATCTACCTACAACCTATTATCTACCACCTGTACCACCTACCTATTTATACTCCACCATCTAGAATATATATATATACACATATATATGCATAGGGTCACATAATGCATATAATACAACACAGAATATATATATGCATTATGTGACCCTATGCATATATGTGTATACACACGCACACATATATATATATATAAAATCTGTATTGCACTATATGCATTATATGACCATATATATATATATATATATATATATATATATATATATATATTCTGTATTGCATATGTATTATATGACCATATAAATATATATATACTGTATTGCATTATATGCATTATATGACCATATATATATATTCTGTATTGCATTATATGTATTATATATATATTCTATATTGCATTATATGCATTATACAACCATAATGTGCTAGCTACCTATATATCTGTTATCTATTTATCATCATGTCTTTCCATTTTTATCCATCTGAGATTTTATCTGACTTCCCTGTACATTTGGAGCTTGTCAACTGTCCAATATTGGCGACACAAAACTTTCTCAGTCTTTAATAAATCAGGTTCAATAAGGATACATATTCCAACCCTGCCCCCATCTTAGCCACTGGAGCAGCCTTGCCCCTCTCCCCTTCTGTTCCTCTCTAGAGTGGAACCTCCTTGAACCTCCTTGCATAAGGAGAAGCTAATGAGAGGCAAGGGTGTGATAGAAAAGTGGGTCCCTCTATCTTACCAGCAACACTACAGCCTCCAATCCCCATTTACAATTCATCCCATGGGGCAAACGAAATAACACTCTTCAAACGTAAACGATGAAGTTGTTTTCATGGTCTTCCCAGATCTGTCCAAATGTTAGGACTGACATGATTTTAAGTTCTATTGATGTTCCTCTGACTGAACAAGCGAGATGTAACTGTTTTTCCATAGTCCTCCTGTTAATATATGCTTATAAAAGAGAAATAAGAGTAGTCTGTTGATTGCAAAGGGTTTTTTTTTTCTTTTCTTTGGGAATTTTGAAGGATGAAAACTGGAGTGGTAATACTGAAGAGCAGACACCCCATGAACAAGAGTCCTAGGTGGTACAACATCTGTAAGGCCAGGGGAATATTTAGAAGTGTGTCCACTTCTAAATATTGTCTCACTTCCACTACTCAAAACACATTTGTGTGATGATTCAATTAGCCTAGGATCTCTGGGTTTGGGGTAAAACTGAATTTTAAATAAAAATATAACCCTCATCTAGGTTTTTCTTGTCCCTATCCTCAATAAGCTCTGAGTAGTGGCATTTGGGAAATACCAAAATCTGTGACTTGCATGTCCTAATCTGCTTTCTTTCTTATTCCTCGTCAAGTTGATATGCCTTGCTCTCTCACAAAGTGACACAGAATTCTCTAGCATTACAAAAATACCAGTCATAGTACAGTGAAGAAAAGAGGAGGATTTTAGATACCATAAACATAAATGAAAGATGCAACCCCATAACTATTTATATTAAATTATTTTAGTTTTATGTGTATTAATGTTAGCAAAAAAGTATAAATATTAAATATTGCCTTCTAGACTTTCCTATGGTACTTATTTATACTATATCAAACTAAGCATCGCATCTTTTTTCCAGAGATATATACCCCCCATTCAAATAATGTTGAGATTCAAAGAAATTCTATAGGTATATATTTCAGAATATAAAAGCATACATTTTTAAAGTAAGGCATATGGGGGATGAAAAAATAGACAGGAATAGACAGTTTTATTTTCATCAATGTGCTAGCAAAGCCATCCAGCTCGCCAGAAAAACAAAACAAACTAAAATGTATGTGTTGTGTTTGTAGATTTCTGTCATATAAATGTCTTATCACAGTCAGTTCCCAGCTACGAACACCTTAGAAATATGTCCCCAAAACTCTAACTTAAGAACTGGCCTCCACCAACTGACAGGAACTCAAGGATTGTGTCTCACTCATAAAAGTTATCAGCAGTGCCTCTTCTCACATCTCAAAAGCTGGCAATAGAATCTTTCTTTGTAAATTACAAAAGAAAGGTTTTACTGAAGGACAGAGGACGTCAGGAAAGCTAGGGCCAAAGGCAGGCTGTACATCCAAAGAGAGAAGAGGGGAAACCAAGAGGGTCCATGAGGGATGCTAATCAGGTCTGAAATATTTCTGCATAAAGGCCATAAAGGTAAGAGAATAAAATTATGTATTAAAAATATAAATTTCATATGGTACAACAGAGCAGACTGAGACCAGGAAATAGAATAAGATTAACCCAGTATCTGGAAAGAGCTCCGTCACTAACTAACCCACCTCTATACATTCCCTGAGCCTGTATTTTTTTTTTTCTTATCATGTAGACTTTCAGCAATCCCTTAAAATTTTTTCAAACAAGAGATCCTGTCTTGTAATCAGTTTTTCTGGAAAAGATAGGATTCATTAAATAAAATTAAAAGTAATGAGAAACATCAAGGTAAACATTTCAACAAACAAAGAGTGAATCCAGCTGCCGTTCCAGTTGGGTCTTTCTAATGTTGAATCTGTTGGCTCCATCTGTGTCATTTCTCATTTTCCTCTCCCTGTTTCAAATAACACTTCTAGTTTCCATGTTGAATCTATCTGATTTCCCAATGTGTCGTATCTCTAGGGGTCTGTTCGTTTTTGTATTTTAGCAAAGCTAAGTCAAAATCTGAAAATATCAAAAATATCAACGTGAGAAAGGACTGAGTTAACCAGACCCAGGCTGACTCCATGACAGTCTGCAAACTAGCCGTTTGGGAGGCCAGGCCTAAGCTTCTGTTTCCCAGAGCTGGAAAAGTCCAAAACAAGTCAGTTCCGTGAAAATCCACTCCTGATGGCATCCAGTCAGGAACTCCAGGAGCTACCCTGCCACCTGGCCTGAGCCAAGTCTGAGCCAAGACCATCCCTCACGGGCAGCCAATCAGAAGCTGCCAGGAGCTGCCCAGCCACCTGGCCTGAGCCAAGCCTGAGCCAAGAACAGTTAGTCAGCAACGGTTCCAGGAAATCCGCCGAATTCCACAGAGCCTTAACCAATCACAAGAGCACCCATACGTCTGGAGATAGAGCCAACCAATAAAGGGAAAGAAAGGTAAAAGTCGCCCACTCCTACCCTAACAGGCTTTAAGATGACTCTGCAAAGCTCACATCTCTATCTTCCATCCTGAATGATCGATCCCTGCAGGCTGGATCTCTGCAGAATAAATGCTCTTTGATGTTGCAGACTATTTGAGTCTGGGGTATCATTCTTTGGTGAGTCACCGACCCTTACAAAAGAAATAAAATCTTTTATTCGTGTGCAGATCATGTTTCCATAGTCTCCCCACCTAACAAAATAACAAAAACAGCCCAGCAGGGGAACATAGATTTGAGCTAACCACAGGGATCCTGATCCTAACTATGCCAGCAACTTGTGAATTTTACAGCTGTGAGAATACTAAATACTTATCCTGTCTGGAGTCCTGAGGGTTGAGTAGAGTTATTTGTGTAGAGCTTTTAAAACAAGCACATACATGGAACAGAGGAGCGGGTGAAGAAGGTGCCTTCAAGGAGGGGGAGGGAAAAGATGTGCCAAGAGTGAGTCCCCCCCGACCCCGCCAGGAGAACAGAGAAAGGACATAGCCTGCTTCCTCCATCTGTCAATGTGTAAGGAAATGATCTGCTGGATATTTACTGTTATTTCCTCTCGATTGATTCCTACTCCTGCCCCATGTTTCTGAATAGTGAGGGAAATTAGAATAGACAAGAGTCTCAAATGGCCCTTGTTTGGGAAAGCAGGGTCTGTTTCAGGGTGCTTTATGCTAACATAGGCTGGCTCATCAAGCAAAACGACTTGTCAAAGCACACTGAGACCAAATACAGCAACTCGACTTCCATGTGAGATCTCACACTGAAGGGAGAAGGCTCCAGTGTGCCCAGTGATGTGAAAAGGATGAGCAACTAAAGATGCCACTTCTTCTTGTTGTTGTTATAACTCTATATTTGACTCCAATTGGTCCATCTTTGAAGATGAGTCTTCCTGACTTCGGTCCAAGGTCAAATGAGAATACTAAGGAAGGAAGCATTTTCAAACACTAGAAGGCAGACAACAATCTTGGAAAGGGTTGTCACTACCTTCTTCTGTTTCTACTTTTTTTTTTTTTTTTTTTTTTTTTTTTGGTACCTAATGCAATCTTCTGAGCATTGTAGGAGATCCATAGGTTGTTCTGTGTATATTTTATCACCACCAGTTCCGCCCAAGTCACCTTTCCACACTAGGTCCACCCTTCTGGATGTCAGTTCCCCCAGTCTTCTGCAGGAGGAATTAATTAAGGGATCGCTGACAGCTGCTATCAGTAAGAGAGCCTTACATAGCTGAAGTCCATTTCTCACTGTGTTGGGTCAACTCAGTACACTGTCTTTGATGTAATGATTTGGAAGACTAAGTTGTTCCAGCTTCCAGGGATTCTGTATCTTCCACACATGAGAAATGAGAAAGCAGCTTACAAAATGAAGGTAGGCACATATCATTTCTGCCCTCTTGGCATTGGTTCTGATGTGGTTATACCCGGGTTCAAGGGGCTCTGGGAAACATAGCACAGGTATAAAGATGCCATTTATTATGTCTTGAGTTGGGTCAGCATGGCAAAGCTCTAGTTGCTTGTAGGCATAAGAGAAGCCTAGAAGACATGGAGTGACAAAGGGAAGGTCAGACGCAAAGGTCAGAGGATCTCAGGCAGACAGACATGTTTTGCAGGCTTACCAAAGGATCATACTCCACAGACACAGGGAAAGCATCTGCAGGGAAAAGGACCCAAAGAACACTGATGTCCATAGTCCACTCTGAGTCCTATCTTCTCATCATCAAGGGAGAAGCACAAAGCTATTGTACAGTCTGTACCCAGGTATGGATAGGTAAACTATGTCTGAGATTGGAAAAGATGAGAAAGGATGTGCCTGAGCTTCTAGTTTGTACCAGAAAACTCTATGACAGTCTTAAGTGGAAAGTTTAGTGCCCTGGAAATCTTGACAGTGGAAAATATATAAATTAGCTTTCAAGAAAGCATAAATGTGGAGTGTGTGTGTGTGTATTTCCACAGATTCTTTTCATTTCGTTTCTGAGACACATACTTAAAGACATTCAACTATTACATTATTGTCTTCAAATATTATAAAAGTATGCTTTGTAATGATGCAATCTAATTTTATATTACTTCCTGCTTTTGTTCAACAAAATTTGATGGTCTTCCTTCAGAAAAAAAATACACGTCTCAGAGACCAGATTCAAAAATACATCCCATATGAACCAAAATGTCGGGTATTTTTGTTTGCTTGCTCTAGGTTTTGACTGCAGTACAATCAAGTAGATCACACAATATGAAAATTTTATTTATTCATTTACTCCATACTTACTGATATACACAAGAGCTGGCCACTGCATCTGGTGTTTGAAATACAGTGCCTCCATAATCAGAAAGATAAAAAAAGGGCTTAGTGTCTTCTCTGGGACAAAGGCAGTGTCAAATGTTATGAACAATACAAGCCAGATGGATAAAATTCTCCAGTGTGGGTCACATTTAAATTAAATGTCAGATATATACAATAAAGCTTCTGTAAACTGAGCATTTATATAAACAGAAATTATAGCGTTTGCTATATGTGAAAACAAATACAACACAAATATGTTGCTACACATTTTCTGAGGAATGATTAACATTGGTTTCTGTCTTAGTCAGTAGTCTATTGCTGTGAAAAGACACTGTCTGGATCCACAGGCGATGAGAGACCTTGGGCCTGGGCAGGACTTAAAGCCCATCCCCAGAGACACACTTCCCCCAACAAGGGGGAAGTGCTACTCCCTAGTGACTAAGCATTCAAATATATGAGTCTATGGAGACATTATTCAAACCACCACATCTCCTATAACTATAATTAATATTGATTTCTATATGAGCACTTGCTTGGAATTTTACTTTAAATATTGATGTATTACATAGTCACTCGCTGAATGACATCCCCTCTTGCCTTAAGAGGACTAAGCCAAGCAGACTCTATGACAGGCTCCAAACTGTCTGTTCCAAAGACTAGGCCTAAGTTTCTGTTTCCCAGTACAGGACAAGTCAGTTACTGGAAAAACCACCCCTCATTGGCAGCCAATCAGGAGCTGCCTAAGGAAAAAACAGTCAGGATGAGTCAGCAACAGTTTCTGGGCTCCTCCCTGGAAAATCCCTGGAGCCCTAGCCAATCACAGAGATACCCATTCCCCTGGTGATAGAGCTAACCAATCAGGATAAGGGTCGCCTACTCCACCCTGGAATTCCTCTGATCAGCTTTAAATTGAGCCTGAGAGCACACATCTCTGTCTTCCATCCTGGTGAACCGTAGACCCTGCATGCTGGATTTCTGCAGAATAAACGCTCTTTGGTGTTGTATACTGTTTGAGTCTGTGGTATCATTCGTCGGCAAATCACGGGCCCTTACAACGTTTGCCCCAAAACTTCAGCATATTCTAAGTAAAATGAACTATGGCTCATCATTTTCAAACCTCAACGAACATAATGTTTTATATCTTTATAATCTTCTATCTTTACTCAGGCTCCCACAGTGGCTCCCTGCTGCTCAAGGCATCCATGAATTCCCACTCTCTCCTCTCCCCTCTACACTCCCCTCCCTCCCTATACCAAAGCCAGTACCTCTTCCTGCCTTCACTGTTACTCTCAAAAGAGTAACTTTCTATGTTTGTAGACTCTACCCTGACCTGGATATGAAAACTCCTGGCCAGGGCTGGGCCAAAGATTCTGAGTAGATTCCTCCAGCCTTCCCCCGCCCCCAGGGAGGGGGGGGGGACTTCTAATGTGATCTTAACACATTTTAAATTTATCAACTAATAGTTTTGGAATTCTCAGTTTTCTTGTTGCTTAGACTTCCAATCCAATATTATATTGTATTGTATAGCCTCTAGAATACAGCTTAGACTATTTCTTTCAACACAGCTTCTGCCTGAATATCTAGGAAAAAGAACTTAAAAGACTAGGGACTAAACTTGCAGAAGCATCTAGAGAAAGACAATGTGCTGCAAATTTTGGAGAATCATTTGTTTGGTTTCAGATCCCAAGACAAGGGGTTGAGATGCACAGTTGACATGTCAAAGCAGACCTGGCTTCCAGGTTCTCCCAGCATCCCTCAGTCCCTAGATGGCATGCCCCACACCCACCCCTGACATTTGAAGTCCAGGGGCTGAGCTGCCCTTCCCCCAAAGGCTCCTCCCAATATATTCCAGACATTTTGGTCCCAACCCTTCTCTCTTCTCTCTTTCTCTGTGGGCACTTTCCCTCTTCTCCTCCTCCTCTCCCTCCCTCCCTCAATCCCTTCCTCCCTCCCCATGGCCTAGGTCCTTGGGGCCAGTGAACTCATCCTAGAGCAGCTTCTCAACAAACCTGAATTTAATATAACCTAACCTGGCTTGAATTGGCTCATTATCATCTTTCACGAGGAAATAATCATTTCTGATAATTAGAAAAGGTTTTACATTATATATTGTCAGGTTGTTTCCATTGAGGATCAAGGTTTCTGAAGCCCCAGATGCTACACTATAGCAGCAATAGTCCATAGCAGCCAAAGTTTACCTGAGGCTAGGATCGTGAATATCTCAGTGATGTTAAATTGATAATGCAATGATCAAAGGCCCTTTCACTTTCATCTTTGCATTTGACGGAATTCAGAAATATCTCACTGACACTGTGTGCTCAGACAACATCCGAAGCACATGGGTATTTCCAAAGGTTGTGTTTGTATATTTTAGGGAATACACTTTGATAATTGGGATGTTTCTTAACCAAATCAGGGTGATAGGCATTTCTGTCTGTTCAAATGTGAATCATTTCTTGTGTGGAAGGTGTCATACTCTTTTAAGAAGTTATTTTGAGAAGGGAGGTGGGGGAAGGGCTGGGAGGAGTGGAGGGAGGGGAAACTGAAGTCAAGGTATAATGTGTGAAAGAAGAATAAAAGTTAAAAAAAAATTCTCAGAGCACAAAAAAGTTATTTTGAAATCATGGGTTGACTGATAATTGCCCCCACTGTGTTGTAGAAAAGCCATAGCCATGTCCTCATTGCGTGTGATGCCATGGGGCTCTCTTAAGCCCTATGCCAGGCCACCAGGTACACACATACACAGTGTGGTACAGTGGTCACCACAATTTGGTCTCTTTCTCTATGAGGCGAACCTATTCCTTTCCTGAGGTGAGTGGGGACACATGGCCCTTGTTTCTGTGTCTGGTTTATTCCACTTAATGCAATGAACCTGAGTTCCTTCCTCGACTGACTCTCATTCCTTTTAATACTATTCCATTGGGTGTACGGCATGTTTCCTTTGCCTCGCTTGCTCATCCACTAAAAGGAATCTGGGTTGACTCTATATCTTAGCACTTGTAAATATGGCTGAAACACAGGAGGCCAGAGAAGTTACCTTGCTTGCTACAATGACTGAAGTGTCTTAGACACAGTTTCTTCATTCTTTTGGGCTATGTACCCAGGCATGCATTTGCTGAATTATGGGGTAGTTCTACATAATGTTATTGTTCATGCTGTTTGGTCATGACTGTAACCATAAATACAGCTCTGGAAAATATTTTCTATGCATCTGATATTGTATCATATGTTATATCTACTATTATGATCCTTGGGATTTTCTCTAAAACAGAATTAATAGTGAACATTTCTATCAAAAGATGTCACATGAGAATAGGAGGCGTTTCTGTACAGGAAGTGCTCAGTTAGATGCTTAGTTTTACAGAAGTCTCATTTCTTAGTTTCCACTTCTATAACCAGTACCTTTTGCTAATTGCATTGCTTTTGATAAGAAATTAGTTTATTTTTTTTTATATTTTAAAACATTTCTATTTGTTCTGTGCCAAATAAAGCTTGCTTTTTGTACTCCTTGGGTCTTTCCTTTCTTATGAAGAACTGTTGTAGAAAATATTTAAACTCAACCCCAGATCTCTACTCTGCCTTTAGTTCCCTCTGACCATTTAGTTCCCAAATAAAAGACATAACACAACCTTTATATTTACGATAAGCCTTAATCAACACAAGATCTGGGCAGATATCTACCCTCTATGCTATTGAAACCTATTTTCTATTGATAACTTCAAGTTATTACTTATTCTATTGCATGTGGGCTGCTCTTAACCCCCATTGGCCAGCCCTCAGGGTCATGATTTCTTGACTCCTAACCAATGGCATCTTACTTCTCTCCACCTTCTTTTCTTCGTGGTCTCTTCCAATCCCAAGGCTGAGAACACTAAGTCCTGCCTGTCTCAGTTTTTCCCAATTATTGGCTGTTGGCATCTTTACCAATCAGAAATAACTTGAGGGCAAGGTCACATAGCATCACTTGGGTCTATGTGGAGGCTCTCTTGTCTCTGGGGTAACCAGGTCTTGGAGGCCCACACCCGACATTACAACACATAGCAACAGACCAAACCTTGATAAAAAACCATACCAAAAACACTACAAAAATCAAAACTATTTAAAGAGAATATCATAAACAACACATGGCAGTAAACTATACAATTTAGATATGTACATTCTTAAAAGCAGACCATTGCTGAAACTACAAGAGGAAGGAAAATTTTGAACACAATAAAATTGAATTAGTTTTTAACAAATTTTCCACAAGGAATTGCTTGTTTTGTAAGAATCTGCTCATGAATGCTGCCAAAAAAAAATCCCTTAGGAAATTAAATATTTTTCATTTCTTGAAATTGTTTTTTGATATTATAATTACATTCTTTTCCCCTTTTCTTTCCTCCCTCCAACCCCCCCATATACCCCTTCCTTGGCCTCTTTTTCTCATTGTTGTATCATACATATCCATATGTACATGCCTATACATTCCTAAATGTGACCTGTTCGGGTGTGTGTTACTCGTATGAGTATTTCAAGGGGGTTTGCTGTGAGATTCTGTCTCCTAGTGAATCAGAAGCTACAGTCACAAATTCTAAGACAACTGCCCACATACGAGCTGAATTAGGACAACAGTGGACATGTCAACATAGTTGGGGAAAGCCCACGAGGCCTCAGCTCTACACAGAGAACTGCAAGCAAGTGAGAGATGCTGAGAGCAGGAGACATGGTCCTCCCTAGGGATGAGCACACCGATTTGTTATCCACTACCAAATGGTCAGCCCTGAAAACATACATACAATAACATCATACAGAGGCAAGTATAGTATTTTTAAAGATGCTATTTCAGGAATGGAGAAAACGTAAATGAAGGCTTTGTGGGATTTTGTGTGTAAATTTTATAATGCTATCAGAAATTTCCTCTCAATGTGTTTCATATATGTGTGTGCATATACCTATAATTATACACATGTATAACATATCACTATATATGTTATTATACTTACATTGTTCTGTTTTACATGTGCAATGTATGCTAAATGTGGTAAGCTGGTAGAAATATCTAAGCCATTTTTTGTAGTTTTGTTGAGTAAAATAAGAAAACAGAGCCTATCATTTATTATTTTTATACATTGTGATTTAGCTTTTAGAGCACACAGGCATTAATGGATAACCTAGGAAGCACCATTTTAGATTCAAAACTGCAATGCTCTGCCCTTCTGGAAGAGGGGACAACATGGCTTTTAGTGAAATACTCAACATGACTAATTGGGGAAGCGTTCAACCATCAAAAACCAACAAATCTTTAGAATGTAACTTCAAAATCAATAATTGAAGTAAGTTCATGTGTGGCACAAAAGTCAAGTCACCCTGTGTAGAGTGAAGTAAATGTTTACACACTAGTAAAGTGAGGGAGGGGATCAGGAATTAAGGTCATCCATGGATACATAACAAATCTGAGGCCAGCCTGGGCTACATGTGACTGTCCCAAAAACGAGTATAACATGCAAAGCAGGTATTATGGTTAACGGTAATATACTTACTGGTTTCAAATGATATGGATTTTTATGTGTAATAGTAAATACCATTTATTTTTTGGTTGAAATCTTATTTTTTTTTTCTCCAACAATAAGAGAGAACTGTGCACTTATTCTTGTATCTCCTTCATTGATTTACATGGTGTGGTGGTTTGAATATACTTGGTTCATGCAAAGTGGCACTATTAGTATATATGGCTGGACTAGAGGAGGTCTGCCTTGTTAGAGGAAGTGTGTCATTATGGAGATGGGGCTAAGAGGTTTCAAAGGTATGCTCAAGTCTGGACAGTGTGAGCCAGAGCCTCCTCCTGACTGCCAGCAGAAGACTTCTCATGGCTGCCTTCTAATCAAGATATAAAACACTGGCTCTCCCAGTACCATGTCTGCCTGGACACTGTCATTCTTCCTGCCATGATGATAATCAACTGAACTTCTGAAACTATAAGCCAGCCCCAATTAAATGAGTTGTTTTGGTCATGGTGCCCCTTCACAACAATGAAACCCTAACTAAGGCGCATGGTAACTCCTCCACCCCGCTCATCCTCCTAGAATTCTCTCTCCTCATCCGCCTCAGTTGTTTACATTGAATAGCCCTATGAAAATTATGGTGTCATGGTTCCAGTTTACCCTTCAATGTTTTCCAGTGGGTTGGATAGTTTTTCAAGACCTCACTAGCAATTTGCTCTGCTTCCACCTAGAACTTTATTCTTCATGTGCTTGGGGTGATTTTGTTTCTCATTTGCTTTAAAGGTACATTTAGTATAGAAAATGTTAAAGTTTTATTGTGTGTTATGAATGTTTATTTCAACATACATTGTGGCTTTCAATTTCACATATATCCTCTTTCATAACGTAACTTAAAATACTCGATTTTAAACATATTTGTTTCTCCTTATTTTTGTCTTTGCTTCAGAAATTTTGCTCCATCTCAAAGTAAAAGTCAAATTGCCTTATGTCTTGTTCTAATATTAGAAGTTAGGCTCTTATTTGTTCCTCAGCTGTGTCTAACTTTCTACAAGAGAGAGAATAACAACAAGTCAAGTGGACTCTGGGGGAAACATCAATTGTAGTCAGGGGACCTGAGTTCTTGCCCTATTACTTTGGAGGGTATTAATTTCCCAGCACTCAAGCTCAACATGAGCATTCTTAAAGGAATTAGCTCTGGTGAAACACAGTTTTCCAGGATGCATAAGGATGCTTTAATGAACATATCTCATGTGGGAGTATCTACGTTTGCTAAAAAATTTGGATCACCAACATTAGCCTGTAGGTCATTCTTCAATCTGCTTAGTATTCTGAGATTCTTCTAAACAGTTAAAGCCCTGGACCATGGTGAAGACCTACTGTGTATTACAGATGTTCCTCAGCCTCTGGCCCATTCCTTATAGCAGTGGCAGAAAGTCAGTCTATTCTCAAAAATAAGATGTCATCTCCTTTTAATTTCAGTTCAGGCTCAACGTTTCTTGTCAGAAAGGTTTTATTGAATTGAGATACCAGCAATGGACTTGCAGAGTATATACTGCACAGAAAACCTCCTACCTTGCATGTGTTTAAGGGGGGTTTCTGATCTCAATTTTTTTCCTTATCTGCAACCCCAAAATGATGTCATTCAAATGAGATGAATGTGTTTGACCTTATTCTTTCATTTGAGAAGAATGGTAAAAATAGGGACTGCACATTGCTTCAGGCAGAAGGGTATATTGTAGATTCCCCTCTTTAGAGAACAGTCTATTTCCAGTTCTTATGATGACTGGGAGGCTGCAAGACATCTGGCAATCCAGTGGCTACAGCTAGAGGCAAGCAGCCACATGGGCAGTTACAGGGACCCACGGGATGATATCACAACTTCTCAAAGGGAAGAATTAGTTTACATTTCCTAAAACAAATTTAGTTTAGACACATGGGAGGGCTTCTGTATCCAGATCCCTGAAATGAGATAAAGAGAGTCTGGAGTCAGGATGCCTCTCTGATGACTCAGTAGAGGATTCTGCTAACACAAAGTGGTCATCCAACACAGCCATCTACTGAAATGCATTGACTGTCACTTGTTTTTTTTACATGCCCACTGTTCCTACATAGATATCCCCTTAGACTCCTAACAATCAAAGTTCTAAAGCATGTGTTTCTAGTAACCATAACAATTGCAACCATCCTCATTTTAAAATGTACTTTAAAAATATGCTTTTTGTATCTTCTTAAGTGTGATTTTCTTTTTAACGTGGGATCACTATAACCAAGAGTCTTTTCTGTAAAATGCTAAAATGTATTCTGTCCAATCTTGAGCTCTTATGACCTCTTCCGTCCTCAGGAACTATCATCACCCTATTTTTGCCCTTGCTCACACTACATTTTTATCACAGTACACTTAACCTTCGCCAAGAACACTCAGAGAGTTCTCCACTTGAATTGCACATGTTTATTTATCAATGGCACCCAGCACCTGCATGGTGCAGACGGAAAGATTTATAGGTGTGGTGTCAAATATATCTTGGGCTCTTGATGCAGTGTGGCCTCCTTGGCTGAGAACAATTGGACTGAACATATATTTTATTAATAATAAGCCATTGACTTTTAGATGAGCAGTCTCTCCCCTAGAGAATGGCTCTGACTGAGCTACACACCTCGCTGTTGTGGCAAGAACTGAGCTACGGCTGATCCTGAGCTCTCCTGTTCCTGAGAACACTGCTGCTCTGGCTTCCTGGAGAGTATTCAGGAGTGTTTGGGAATGAGGAAGCTGACCTTGGAAAGCCACACTCAGGGAGGCTGCCTCAGTTGGCTAGCCAAACTGACTGGAAAGTATACCTGCAAATAGCAGAGACAATAGCTTCTTTAATTATTTTCCTGCCAAGTTTACTTATTTTCCATCGTAGTTCAGTGTCTACTTTATGGTCCCCTTCTTCTGATGACTTCTCTGTTCTTCCTTCTCAAAGGCATTCTGCTCTTGTTATGTGTAGTAGTAGAATGTTCTATGTTCTACCTATGAAGCATCCTTTTCCCATCTGACCCCATGGTTTCTGCTTTTTCAAGACTGACAGTTGTTGAGCTGTTAGGTAAACTAAAGCATCACTAAAGACAACCGTTGTCACTGAGCAAGTGGGTTACCTGGCGATCTTGTCGGGTTATGCTGAAAATTCACGTGGGCTCACAGAGCCTGAATCAGCAAGCATGGAGACTGCACGGATCTGTAACAGGTCCTCTGTGTATTAGTTATGGCTGTTAGCTTGGTGGTTTTCTAGAACTCCTAAAAGTGGGAGCCCGTGTCTCTCTGACACTTTTGCCTGCTTTCGAGGTTCTTTTCCTCCTACTGGGAGGCCTTGTTCAGCCTCAATAGGATGGCTTTCACCTTGTCTTATTGTATCTTGCTTTGTCCTGTCTGGCTGTCATCTCTTGGAGGCCTGCTCTTTTCTGAAGGGGAAATAGAGGAGGAGTGGATCTGGGGAAGAGGGGAAGAGGCGGTTAGCTAGGAAGAGTGGAGGGAGGGGACTTGTGCTTGGGACGTATTATATGAGAAGAGGATCGATTCTCAATTCCTAAAGAAGAAGAATAAAAGAACTATGAAAATAATATCTGTGTTATTTCTTTTCACCAAGGTGAGCAAAAAAGCTCATGAGTTATATTCCTCAGTCAGTGTTTCATATCAAATAACTAACGAGATAAGGAAGACTAGGAAGCATATGTTCTGACCGGAATGAATTTAATCATGGGATAAAGAGGAAAACGCAGCCATGGCTGAAAACTCATAGAAGTACAACGGCAAGTCTAGAAGAGTTGCCTTCAAGTTCTGTTTTAGCAGAGCAGCTTCTGTGGCATGTAGCTTTTGTTACCCCACTCTAAGCTCCAGGAACAGGCCGAACTACCAGCACCGGCCCAGGGAATATTGGGTCGAGGATGAAAACCACAGACGCACACGTTGCTCAATTTCAACCTACCTTATTGGCCTCCTTGCTGGACACTACAAATCTCCTGTGGCTAGTGTTCCCTTCCCAATACTCTTAGCTCATCAGCTCTCAACCTTCCCTAGCGTCAGTTGCTCAGTTACCTTTAGTCCCTGCTCAACATCCTAACCTTCCACCTGGAGAAGCAACCTATGGTTGCTCTGCCCAAGATCTCGCATGGTTGGTTGGCATTTCACCAAAACATGGTGGGGGACCCGGAAGTCCCGCCTATTCTGCCCAGCTCACTGGCCACTAGCATCTTTATTGATGGATCAAGAACCAATTGAGGAATACATCCTTAGCATCAGAACCACGTTTACACAGTTTCCAGTCTTGGGATTGGCCTGAGGAAAGGACTGATTATCACATAGCCAGACCTATGTGCCTTGGGCACTTAAGTGCCAGACCTGTGCTGATTACATATGGCATGGAGAATAAACTACAGATCTTGAAGCAGGGGGCAATCAAATCCAGGCTTTCATGGATGCCAGGTAAATATGAGCTACACTCCTAACCCTCAAAGTTTTTATTTAATTTTTATGAGACAGGGTCTCACTTATGTAGCCCAGACTGACCCCAAACTCATAATCCTTCTGATTCAGGCTTCCAGGTAGCTGGAAGTATAGGCATGACGTCCCAATATATATGCATGTAGTGTATATAGTCTCTATGTCAGAAGTTTCTAATGTTTATCCACTTGTAAGTTAACATTTCAGATTGCCACTTATTTATAGAACGATGATAACGACTACAAATTGAACTTTTAGAGAAATGTCTTAGTTAGGGTTTCATTGCTATAAAAAGGCTATGACCAGAGAAACTCTTGTAAAGGAAAACATTTAGTTGGAGTGAATTACAGTTTCAGAAGGTTAGTTCATCATTATCACAGTAGAAAGCATGACAACATGCAGGTAGACATACTATGAGAGGAGCCAAGAGCTCTACATCTTAACCTACAGGCAGCAGCAGGAGACTGCGTGCCACACTGGGCATAGCTTGAGCACAGGAGACCTCAAAGCCCACCTCCACAGTGACATATTTCCTCCAATAGTACCACACCTATTCCAACAAGGCCACACCTACTCCAACAAAGCCACACCTCCTAATAGTTCTACTCCCTCTGGGCCAAGCATTCAAACACACAAGTCTATGGGGGCCATTCCTATTCAAACCACTACAAGAAATATGATCTAGTTTCTTATAATGTTTTTAGTATTTTTCTAGGATGTTTTTCTTACCAATGTTATAGAGATTAAAATATTAAGGAAGCCCTACTCTTTCAAATAATGGTGTAGAGTTCATGGACCTCGTATGTGTGCTAATGCAGGACATCTCCTTGACTGATGGGTACCCAGGTCATATGTGGCCAGTGGTGGCAGCCCTAACTACACCTAGACAGGGAAAGGAGTAGCTTGCTTTATGGAGCCACTCTTACCCAGGCTAGAGTTATGAACCATAAGTAGACCAATTCCCTGGATTCCTCTCATTCCTTTATCCATCTGAGCTCAGGCATACTATTAGGAAGCTTATTAGACACATCTCTTCACAGTGTCAGAAATGATTTCCACAATCTCATATAAATCATCACAGATGCAGCTTTTCTTGCTGCTTTTTGGCAACTACAGTGTTAAGACTGTCATTCGAGTGGCAACTGGTGGAAGAAATAAAGCTCAAGAGGAAAACAGAACTGTCCAAGCTCTCTGATAAGCTAAGAGCCTGCAAACCCCTTTGCCTGAAACAAAGCAGACTTGGTTTTCTGACTTCAAGCTGGAAGTTGAAGCTAAGGTCAACCCACTTGAAGATTAACAGAGATTACTCACTGGTTTATAATTTGCAAGACTCAGCAGTATGAAATAGGAAATGAAAATCTAATATTACAGATTGCTCGCTCTCTTCTAGGAATGTGTGCCTCTGTTCAATCTTCGAGGAAAGAAAAGGTTTACAATGCTTCCCTAGCTTGACCGATGCTGTCACAGCGCCTCTGAGCATTATTTTAAAATAAAACAAACCAATGAACAGTTACATCTAGGTACATGCCTCGATGCCCTCTAATCTGCTCTGAAATGTTTGAGCACACTGTTGCAGAGAAGTCGGGAAAAGTTCCTAGAACAGGAAGGTTTTCTTCTTTCCAGTACGGGCCTGAGTTGTGTGCCCCATCCCTCATCCCTGTTCTTTCTGTAGGTCTTCTTACTATATTATTCTATCGACTTGTTCTCAAATGAACATCAGTGTGTATCCATTATGTTTAAAGCTTAGAGAAAAGTACCCTCCCTCTCTTCCCTGGTTCCCAGTCCTCAGTGTTGTTGCAGCTAGAATGGTGTCTATAAAGGAGATGGAGTTTCCTTCTTCTGTGTGGATATGAACGAAAGTCACCTTACTTTGTACTTATTCGGGGTGTCTTTGTCTTCTGCCAGGAGAAGATTCCAGACATAAATTATGGCACATCCATCTTGCTGATCCTGAAGCTGTGGTTTGGAAGGAATGATTCAGTGTTCTGACAGGGGTTCTCGTGACATATCTGCCACACTTCAGCTGCTATCAGCATTTAAAAATCAGCTATATAATTTTGTACGTACAAAACCTCTTCTCTGAGTAGTTAGCATTTACTCTATGTGTGGATTTAAAAACACATTTCACTGAAAAGAAAATGGTTTTTTTGTAAACCATGAATAAGAAACTCGTGACAGTAATTTGTAATTTACAATGAAAACTTTTCTGTAAGTCAGAGGTTTTCAACTGTAGAATCAGATTAAAACCTGAAACTCTACAACATTAAACTCCTGTTAAATGTTGCACAGAAAAACTACTGAACATGTAGCAAATAATGTGGAGTGCAGAAATACTTCTAGTTTTTTTTCCATTATTTTCTTTGTGGCTCTCTTGTAACAAATCAGGTTTCATGTGGAAAGAAATGAAGTTTCCTTTCAAAGAGAAGGGAGGAGAGAGAGGGGAGAAACAGTAACAGTTTAAAGAGTTCTAGGGTTCTAGAATGTTCTATAGTTCTAGAATGTTCTACATAGGAAGAATTCAAAGATATAATTTCCCCCTTAGGAAAAAAAACAGCGTGATCTAAAGCTAGGGTAGCAGTAAATATTATAGTTATTTAATACAAAAGGCATTTGAAATCTCTGAAGAAAGAATCTCTTCATTTCTCAAAGAGTATACATGGATGGGTCCATGGCTCCAGCTACATATGTAGCAGAGGATTGCCATATCTGGCATCAACATGAGGGGAGGCCCTTGGTCCTGTGGAGGCTCAGTGTCCCAGAATAGGGGGATGGTAGAGTGGGTAAGTGGGTGGTGAGAACCCTCTTAGAGGCAAAGGAAAGGGGGTATGGAGTGGGAAGTTTGTGGAGGGGAGACCAGGAAATTTACATTTGAAAAGTAAATAAATAAAATAACCTAATAAAAAGAAAAAAGGAAATGTTTTTACATGCATAACTTGTGCCTTCTCCTTCAAAGAAGTGTGAACAGACACATACTTGTCCTAGAGAGAACAGCCACATCAAGCCAAAGAAACAACTCTGTCTTACTCAAGGCAATCTTGGTGAACCAGAGGGTTTACTGGGGTTGTGTACAGGAGCATAGGTGACACAAGGCAGCTGCTTCATAGAAAAGCCCACCCCAACAATAATGAGGACTCATAAAACCTGCATCCCAGGGCTTCCCTCCCTGAGCAGTCTGCAGACAGAGATTTCAGTTTATGGCTGACTAGCTCCATGTCTTTGACTCTGAAGCAAGGCAAAATGTGGGAACACAGAGCAGAAGAGGGTAGCTAGCAGGGAGGGAAAGAGGAAGAGAGGAAGGGAGGGAGGGAGAGAGGGAGAGAGAGAGAGAATACATAACTGTCAAGGACATGCTTCCAGTGTTCTCTAGTAACCCACTCCCTCCACCCACGTCCCATCCTCCGATAGTTCTTTCAGTTATGAACTCCTCAGTTTACTATTGTCATCATCTGGTTACTTTTGCACAGCACCAACAGCTGGGGAGCAAGCCTCCTGCGGAAGGATTTGGGGCAAATTCTAAATCAGAAGCAAACATGAAGTTTTGTGAAATTCACTTCAATTTAACTGAGGAGAGTTGGAGTCACTTCCCAAACACATCTAATTGCCTTGGTTGGGCTCATGCAAAAGCTGAGGCTGGGATGGCTATCCTGCCTGCAGGTCCGGATCTCAGGAGGCTAAGTCAAGAAGATCACAAGTTCAAAGCCAAACTGGGTGAAGTAGTGAGACCCTGGACGGACACACATACACACACACACACACGCATGCATACGTACACATACATGTGCACACACATGCACACACAAGCTGTCAACCAAAGTCATGACACAGTCTGTGCTCACTCCCAGTACTGTCACCTCTTAGGCATGTCACTTGCTCTCATTTGGCATTTTGAACAAGGTAGAAGATGCATCCATTTGTTTTCCATTAGTCTCTCCTTAGAAGCTGGACTCACATTGCATCACTGCATCTTATCTACTACACTGCAAAACTTCAATCACAAACTCCACCCAACTTCAAGGCAAAGGGACACAGAACTCTGCTTTCCACAAGAAGAGAACAAAGAATTCTGCAGGTGGGGATTATAACTTCTGCAGCCCCCCATTTGGCCACACATCATTTCTGTTCCTCCTGCCTCACCTCCAATGGTCCACCTCCAGTGGGTCACTTGCCATTTCAGAGCATGGATAAAAATTGAAAACAGAAAGTTCCAGCACCTTTAAAGCTCGATGGGAACAATAACATCATTTAGCTCAATTTAGCCCCATCTCATAGGCACATAAAAAGGAGAGGGCACATTCTTCTGGAATTCTCCTGCAGCAGACCCCTCGGGTCACTGAAGTGCACGCTTTTTCATACCCTACTCCATACATTTATGGTAAACTTTCCACGAATGGATGACGAGGGAGCTCTTTCCTCCCTGCCACTATATACCAACCAACCTTGTTTTTACGTCTATTTTTGTTCAGGTTACCATAATTCTTCCAATAGTCCTTTCCATCGTCTGTCAGTTGGGCTGGACATAATGCCACAGACGTTAGATGCTTCTGTGGCAAGAAAATGAAGGCGTAATAGTTCCCCTTCATCAGTTCATAGAAGACTTCTTTTTGGTCTTCTCATCTCTCTTAGCACATGCCTTGGCATTCTTTTTCTTCCTACGTATGTACATCTTGTGTTGTTTTTTGGCTGCTTGCTCTTTCTTACTGTAGACTTACATATGAACGATTACTGATAACCATCCCACAAAGCCATTATTAGGCAGTCTGGGAATGTCCTCTATCCATGAAATTATTCCATGACTTCTCAATTTAGCCTTGGGTAAACTCTTAGGACAAGGGTAAAAAAGTGGCCACATTTTCTGCCAAAACATGACAAAAATGGACTCTAATCTAGTTGCTAATACTGTTTCCCTCTGAAACCTCTTGATCTGGGCCTCCATTGTCTCTCAGCACTAATATCTTCCAACCTCCCACTAGGATGGCCCAGGAAGCCTTAATGACAGTGTCCAAATGCTTTCCTAGTCCACAGTCCCAAAGTCCTCTACATTCCTCAACAAAACAGCATGGTTAGACATGTCACAACAGTAGCCCACTGCCTGGTACAAACGTCTGCCTTAGTTATTTTTCTATTGCTGTGATAAAGCACCATGACCAAGGCAACTCATAAAAAGTTTGACTTATGGTTTCAGAAGATTAGAGTCAACAATGGCCCAGCAAAGTAATAACCAAGAACTCATATCTTGATCCAAAGCCAGGAGGCAGAGAGAAATCACTGGGAACCTTATGAGCCTTTTGAAACTTCAAAGACCGCCCCCAGTAATACATCTCCTCCAACAAGGTCATACTCCCTAACCTTTCCCAAACTGTTCCAGCAACAGGAGACCAACTATTGAAATATATGAGTCTATAAGTGTGTGGGTGTTTTGTCTGAATTCATGTATTGTGCAACAGCACATGGTTAGCTAATGCCCCAGGAGGTCAGAAGTAGGCATTGGGTCCCCTAGAACTGGAGCCACCACATAAGAGTTGCTCTTAATCACTGAACCATCTCGGTGGGCCCATGTCCATTTCCATTATTCTGTTGTGCTATGGGTTTTTCCTCCTCTCTTGATTAGCTTTTCTGGGATTTTGTATTCCTTGCAATCTCTTAGATTTAGTTAACCTCCTCCAGATCCAAGTTTTCCTTTTAGGGCCTTCCATAGAACTGAATTGGTGAACAGAACTTACTTAAATTTGTTTTAATCAGTCAATGTTTTTCTTTCTTTGTTGACTATGATTGATATTGTGGCTGTGTATAGTAGTCTGGGCTGGCATCTGTGTTCTCTCAGAGCTTGTACAACTGTTCAAGCCCTTCAGCTTTCAAAGCCTCCTTTGAAAGTTCAGTTTTTATTCTAATGAGCCTTGATATAGGACTTAGTCATTTTTCCTTGCAGCTTTTAATATCCTTTGTTTTGTACACTTAATATTTTGATTATTATGTGTTGCACAGAGTTTTTTTT